>VHZZ01006535.1:10006-23862 GCA_009801015.1 Silene noctiflora | reverse complement strand
TTTTGTTATGCATGCATAAGATCTTATTAGTTTTATGACTAAACTGATTTATTAAGTTATTAGATATGTCTAATAAGAGGTATATGAATCCTTCAGGTTGTTGATGGCGGTAGTAAGGTGGTTGGATTGGTGGTGTTGTTGGCCGTGGTGGACGGTTGGGTTAGGCGTATAAGTGGCGGTAATGGTGGCGGTTTGAACACGAGTTAAACCGTGTTTGTATGAGAGTGTGAGGGTGTGTTTTATATTCGAGTTTGAGGGTTTTTTAATTTTTGAGTTGGGAATTAATTATAATAATTTACGTAATTAGTTATGTTAGTTAGTTAATAACATATTTAAAGTAATTTATTTAATTAATAATTTGTTTATTAATTATAAGGTAGAATAAATAATAATTGTATTTATTATTACATGTTTAGGTGACGGAATTTGTTGACGGTGCTTTATTAATATTTATTTGGATTGCTTGCTTATTGGAGTTGCTACTAGGTAGGATAAATTACTCAATTTATTTATTTGTTATTTGTTAATGTTTATATGATTGGATGATTACGTGGAATATGTGTTGGCATGCATTATTTATCAAGAATTGATTATGTTGGATTCCTCAGCTTAATGTCTGAGATAATTGCATTATATCGTTATTGGTTGCATTATTGTTTGCATTATTAGTTGTATTGCATATCATATCATACTACATTGGTTACGAATGAGTTTTCCTCAGGACTGGTTTTGCAGGTCCTGTCTCTGGGATGAGTTTACCTCAACTTCGGTTGGGATGATGAGTTTTCCCCGGGCCAGGGATTGGCGGGATGAATGGATTTCTCGAAGGATTGCGCACATATATTGCATTCATATAGGATAGTGCATATTAGGCATACTAGGATCATGCATTGCATTTATATCATTATGTGTGTATTATTTATCCTACTCGACCTTTTGGTTGACTTGTGTGTTTTCCTATCTATGTCAAAAATAAAATTGATGTCTGCTTTAATTGATGACGTCCTGTGGTAAACCAATTAATATTTCCGGTTAATTGGGGAGCAGTTTTTAATAAACAGGTTATGAGTTAGCATTGGGAACTTTGGATGCAAGCAAGAAGGATAGACGACCTTAAATGTGTAGATCATATAGTTGAATGTTTCCATTATTCTATTATTTCTGCTGTGTAGTATTTGTAAAGTTTCAAATTGGCCCATATTTTGTAATTAGATATTCATTAATTATAATTTTAATTTAAAGTACTTTTAATGTTGTTTACTTTTGTTACTCACTACCTCAAGAAACTGAGATGATGACACTCCTATTTATCTGGAAATGTCTAGTAAAGACTCCTAGATAAATGGGGATGTTACCGTGCCCCATAAGAGGCCTAACCCACCTCGACCCATCATGAAAAAAAAGAGGGGGGAAAAACAAATTGGATGGTGGGTTAGCGCCAAGCATGAGTAGCCCGCCATGGCCCGACCTTACCCATGAACACAGACTAGTTCAAGGCCTGGATTTATAGGCTCGACCTGACCCTAACTTGGCCTCTGATATATCTCTATGTCACCAATGTATCAAAACATTAACCTTGTTGAATTTTATTTTATGGTATATGAGTGTATATCTATTATTAAGTTTTTACATCATAGAAATATGCTACAATTGTGTTAAACTATAGTTTTACCACATGATCAATTATTCAAATGATTATGTATAATTATTGTCATTACCCTAAGAGGCTGTCACGTATGTGTACCAACGGATCAATAAAATACTTTGTATAGCGTTGCGATATTGAATATATTAAAGAAAAAAATGTTATTCTCACTAATACCATATACTCCCAATTAAGCAAGATAATAATACAAATTAAGAATAAAAATATATTTATAATTAAAATAAAGAAAATTAACATATGTAAAAATGCGTTAATTTGAACCATTTGTAACCTTAAGCCGACCCAAAACTCGTATAATCCAACTCGTACAAACCTATATTAACGTATTCACCCCGATATTATATCCAAGCCCAAAATGACCACACCACCTCAACCTACCTGTTAATCGGGTCAACCGAGTCGGGTTTAGGTGTTAACAAGTTTATTCTGATCGGGCTGGTCATTTTGGGTTCGGATACGTTGGTCGGGTCAAGCGGGCTGGTAATTTGGGATCGGGTCATTTTCGGATTAATGATCGATTCTTTTCTTTAACGTAAATAATATTAAGTGATTCATTCAAATTAGTCATTTTAAGTCTTTTTGGGTTAATTATAGTTATGTTTTGTCGGACCATTTCCATGTTGGGTGATTTTGGACCGATTCATTTCGGGTCAGGCCAGTTATTGGTCAATAAAGCTCGGATCATGTTCGGGTCAGGTCATGTAGGGTTGGTTCAAGTTTTGGATCACATACCAGTGCTGTAGCGCGGGTCAATTTCGGGTAGCGGGTGAAGCTTTCAGGTCAAGTCAATTGGGTTAGGTTGATTTTATCATGTCTCAGACCACCCATAACTTTCCCCGCTTGACCCGTTTGAGTGGTTTATGGTTGTAGTGCCTATTAACTAGGCCTAGCAAACATGTTAATCAGCCGGGTTCAGGTCGAGTAAATTCGGATTCGGGTTGTTTAGGTTTGCAAGAATTCGAGTCGGGTCAGATCATTTCGGGTTCGAGCCATTTTCTACTGGGTGTTTTCCAGTTATTTTGTGATAACGGTCAGTTTGCTATAATAAACATTCGGTCAGTTTCAATAAGGCCGGGTCAATTCAGGTTACTGGTTAGATTCGGGTCCTTAATTCGGGTAGGGGTCAAGTTCGAATAGTGTTATTTGTACTTGTCAGTTTTGTCGGGACTACTATTAAATCCATTCTTGTAAGATCCCTACCCGATTGAGTCGTTTAACCGTTTTACACTTGTTATCGTTGTCAGAATATCGACTCGATCCTACAATTCTACAATTTTACGATCTAAAAATGTTTGACTGATCCCAAATCTTACGATTTTATCATGGTTGTAGAATCTTACGATTCTATTCATAGGAAAATTTCTAGAGATAGGATCATAATACGATACTACGATTTTATGATCCTACGATCCGATTCCTTAGTAAAACTATTAATATATATACTCCCTCTTATTCAGCCCAGTGGCGTTTCTAGGATCGGTGCAGTGGGGGTTCAATTTTACACACATTTTTTTGTAAATTAACACCGTAATTTTCTTATTGATCATGTAGCTATAATATTAATTATTCTAAATTTTTAGGTAAGTTCTGAAAAAAAAAAATGATGTATTGATAAATTTGGCTTTGACATAGCAAAAACTCATTGTAATATTGAAACAGTAGATGAAATTAACAACATAAAATATTATTGAAGTCACTAATTCAAAGAAAATCTATTATAGAAAATTTTAAAACCCATATTTTAGAAGCAAGAAAAATTGAGGGAAAATGGAGTCATGGGATTCGAACCCAGGACCTCTAAAACAAAAACTATCATGCTTTACAACCACACCACTTTCCCAATAATGATACAATACTACACTAAATTGTTCTTATATTTTTTCAATGGGGGTTCAATGGAACCTCATGAATCCCCATTGAAAACGCCCCTACTTCAGCCTAAAGTTTTAATGCTAGGATTTGTCGTCATTCGCGGCTTAAAAACTATTTATAAAAACTCAACTATAGTAGTATAATCGGAGTCGAATCCACAAGGATGGCGGGATTTGTATATAGCTCGTTCAAACGCTAGTTTAGTCGGATAATAAAAGGAGGTGGTTGACTATTGACTAAAATGTAAACAAATGATAGTAATGAGACTACACTAAGTGAATATGCTAACAAGGATTTGTAAATAATTGATGAAACGGTAAGGTCTTTTAAGTTCACCCTAGTAAGGTGGATTAGAATATAGGATTAACAAGTTATAGGTAACTTACTGGTTTAGGTTTAAGGCCTAATTTCATAGGTCACCTAAAGTCCTTAACAAACTCTTCACTTTGGTCTAAAATCAACATGCATAGACTATCTAGCATCTCCTATCATTGTCATGTAAGAGTATACTAAGCATAAATCAACAAAAGGCTTGAACTTTCATGCAAAACTTTCATCAAACACTTCATATGCATATACATGTAAACCAAACATTTACCCAAAACCCATATGTTAACTACCCATATTCATTATCCAATCCTTACTTAAGATCCCCCTAAACCCTACAAGAGACTACTCACTCATGCTTGAAAGAGAAATGTAAACAATTGAATAAACACAAACAAACAAAGTAATAAACATTGTACTAATTGAACCAACAATTGTAAAGGAAATAGAAATGTAAACAATTAAGAATTAAACTAAAAGACTAGAAATTACACCAATAACAAGGGAAAGATTGAACCTTGGATTAATAATGGAAGAATTCCTTCAAAAATCTTCTCTTACAAACCCAATATCCMAATGTAAACTATTCAACTATTACTAGATCTAAACTAATTTGTAGGCTAATTAACACTTAATTAAGGAACGATTAAATTTTGCTTAAGGAAATATTGAATGCTTAAACTAGGGTTATGAAATCTAGGGTTGTTTGTCTAAATGAGATTAAAAATGTGGTATATATAGTATCCCATTGAGTTAGGTCCAAGTAAGGAGCAAGACCCAAATTATCATGTAGGAAGGCTTTTAGCCGGGCCACCGGCCGCCGGCCTCCCTGCCGGCGCAGTGCATTTGTCAAAACTGAGTTGAATTCTTGTAGATGGTGTTCCCTGCCGGTGAGCCGGCTGCCGGCCAACCGGAAAAGGACCACTCTTCTTTCTCCTTTTCTTCCCTTGACTGCTGCACTCTACCTGGGGACCGGCTGCCGGGACCTCTACCGGCGTCGAGCAAATCTTCTTTTAATTCTTAAAAGTTTCCTCAAAATGTACAAGTAATTGGGACGGTCTCCCAGCCGGCGGGCCGGCTGCTGGCCGAGAAACGTCTCCCAGCCTTTCCTCCTCTTCTTTTCTCTTCTAAGCATCAAATCCTCTTTACTTGTTCCCATTTCTTCATTTCTTCTTCAAATCCTACAACATGAAATGCAATTTCATATTACGGGAAATAAGGATGAAAAATGAAAGTAGAGGTACGTAAAACCGTGTAAAAATGGATCAAAATGAAAAGAAAAGAAAAGAGAATTATGGCTAAATAAACATGTATCAAAATTCCCCACACTTGAGTCTTATTTGTCTCCGGGTAAGTGCCCTAAACTGAGCCTAGACCCTTAATTGAGACTAATAACATGCACACATTATTTATAATATCCGAATCATGTTCAGCTTCACCTGGGGCCCTTTCAACTCACCATTTGACACTTCATGAGGGGAAGTGCCGTATTGCAAGGCAAGTGAGGTCTTGCTACAAAACTTTGATTCAAAATGGCATTAAACATCAAGTAAATCATGGAAATGAATCAATCAAAATATGCACACTTGCCTCATTCAAGAGGGATTTCTCAAAACCGAACAAATAAAGTCTTTTGTGGAGGATGTCGTCTCAAAGCTTCGCCAAGGTGTCAGTCCCCTAATTCTAGCTTAAGTAACCAACATTGACAACACGAAAGGCCTAGAAACACATTCTAGGCGGGGAAAGGGGAAGTGCGTAGCTATAATCCCAAGATTGACACGACACACACGAGATTAGACTCCATATCAAGCTTATAACCAAAAGGAGACCTAACATCGACTCTCACGGTTTCACTAGCCACTCAATGAAAGAACGGGGGGATTTATGTGAAAATAAGTAGCCAAAAACACTCTCCTAAATCGACTTACGAAGCATGCCTGCAATCTAACATGGTACTCCATCCAATATCCGCAAGAGAAGTGTTAAAATTACATGCATATAAAAGAGACAATTAAGGTTGTAACGGGGCTTGGGTTTGTTGGAAAGGGGTTGGTGCAAGCACCGTTTTAGGACATGTGGAGTCAATAGGTCGAGTAGCCACCACAATCAACCAAATCACTAAACCTTAACCAATGCAAAAGAACTATTATATAAAATTTGGCCGAGGTCAAACAATTCAATATATTTTCTTTCTAAACGAAATTCAATTGCCAATATCAACAACCCTTTATTAAACAAACAACGCATTCTTTTCTGTTTATTTTTCATTTCATTTTTCTTTTTTTCTATTTGTTTTTCTTTCTTTCATTTTCTTTACTTGTAACCTCCTTATTCAAGCACGTTTTCCAAGATAAACTTCTCTCAAATCTTAAGTATCAAAACCCCCAAAAGCAAGGTTTCAACCCAAATTTCCTTAACTAATGAACTACAACAACCTACTCGACCAAGGAAGGATGCTTTTGGAATGTGGCATATCGTTGGTTAATCAAATGAATAGGCTTAGACTCAAATAAGTTCACAAAAAAGGGACCAAAGCTAAAGGGTATAAAGGAGGCTTATATGGCTATGTGAAGTTACTTTATTTGAACAAAATCCTCTCAATATACACATCAACACTTCTACGGAATCAAGGAATGAGCTCCATGCTTATGCGTTTTGACATGACACACCACTTAAGGAGAATTACTCACAAGACCTAAACGGGACCGGTTTGATGAACCGGCCATAAGGAGGCTCTGACCTCACATTTGAGTAGTTATGTCGATCCTAGGTCAAGTCTCGGGCCTAATACGGTCTCACAAGGTGGTCACAACTTGGTCATTAAGCTAGAATTCCGGGTTTTTACAAGCAAAAACCCTAACATGTGTCATCAAAAGGTACAAGCTATTAAATGGGAAATGACACGGGCAAAACGGTTATCATCATTGTCGACATGAGTCATCCACATTTAGACCTTCAATGCACTATTTACAAACAAAATTCAAGTGTACGAAATGCAACTAACACATATGAACAAACTACATGAATGCAAGAGTGAACACGTATATACATATGTAGTCTATATGCATACAATTTCTAATCCTAACAGCAGATCAACAACAACACGCATCTTCCAAAACGGTTCCCAAAGGGAACACCTACATCACATATCCCGTCCTCCTCCATGTTAATATATACAAAATGAATAGAAAGGATAAAAAGGAGAATTGGATGAATTTTACCAAGTGTCTTCTCCGATGCAATGCGCGCGTTGCCTATCAACAAAGTTAGTAGAAAACAATATGTACAATGAAAACAAAGCATGTTTTTGCGTTGAAATTTTTCAATTTTTAGGCATTTTCTTGAAATTTTTATCAAATTTACAAATAAATATGAACAAATATTAACAAATATACAAAGATGGATATTTTCCTCTCCACACTTAATATTTACATCGTCCTTGATGGAACGTAATGTAGGGAGAAAATAGGAAAAATAAATAAGTTGTTTTTTATTTTTTCAATTTTTGAAATGAAATAACATGTTTTTGTTGTTTTTGAAATTTATTAAAATTAAAATAACTTGTTTTTGTTTTTTTTTTGCCTCCTCCCCTCACTTAATATTTGAAATATGGTGAAATGTGGGTAGGAGGCAATTTAAATTGAAGAAAAATAACATATTTTTGTATTTTCGAATGTTTTTAAAAGAAAAAAACATGTTTTTTGTATTTTGTTCGATTTTTCATTTTTTTTTGTTTTTTCAAATATAAATGCAATGCATGATCTATCCTATATGCTAAATTGAAATACGATGAAACTATGCTATATGAATGCAAATCCTATATGTGACAATATATTAAAAATTGAAATTCTAATGCAATCGTAAATGAATGCAACTATATGAATTCTAATCTAATATATACAAATATACTAAATGCATGCGGAAATCGAAATATGAATGAGAGAATTGGGATTGACATGAATCATACTTGTGCTTTGGATTGAATAAGGGAGCAAGGTCAATCGCATTACTCGACTGCATCGGTATCTGTGTCCATGCCTTCTTCATACCCGTCGTACTGGGGGTTGCGAATGAGAACATCGGCGTTTAAAGACACATCACCACCGCCCCCGCCCGACCCGGAAGCTTCAACATCACTACCAAAATAAGGCCAGACACCGCCGTACCATTGTGCATCTTGCCCCTCTTGTCGGGGTGGAAAGATTGGAGCAGAGAAGTAGTCTTGTTGGAGATTAAGGTCTCCATGAACCAAGCCTTGTTCTCCGCCGGTGTATCCACCATCCGGCCATAGGTGATAGGAAGGTTGGGGGTTGTCTTGAGAAACGTAACCCCGTCTACAAAAGTCGTCGTAGATGGGGTATTGACCGGTAGCTTGATCATAGTAAAGTCGGTCAATCTTCCTCCCAAGGACTTGGCGCTCACTCGTCGCCGTTTGAATCCTTAAATTCATATTCTCCATCCAAGTGACAAGATCGGGGTGTATGGGAGGGTATTGGGGTTAGGGGTAGGCAAAATCCGGTCCGGACCGGAAAAATGGATCGATCCGGATCGGAACCGAAATTAAAAAATCCGGTCCGGCCTCCGGTCCACCATTTTCTAAGATTTCGGTTTCCGTCTTGGTCCGGTCCAGGACTGATTTTTTTCGGTCTGGACCGGATTGGACCGGAAAGACCGAATTTTATTTTTTTTATTTATTTCCTTGAAAATATATTTTAATTCGGTCTAACCGGTCCGATCCGGTCCATTTTGGACCGGAATTTGAAAAAGTGGGCATATTATGTCAAATTCCGGTCCAACTGGTTTGGTCCGTTCTTGGACCGGAATTTTTCCGGTCCGATCCCTGTCCGTAATTTTTATAATCCGGTCCGGTCTTGATAAGTAGTATTTTAGTCTCATTTTACCCCGCATTTATACTTTATTCCGACTCGATTTTGCGTGCCTTATTGATAAAAAAGCTCATTTAATTACTAATTTATAATAATTAGTCATATTAATTATATTTAATAATTAGTCGGATTTTATAGAATAATTGTATTTTTATTATTTGATTAATATAATACGTAGGTGAGACGGGGAAGCAAGGCGGAGTCGTGAGACAGGATTTTGAGAAGATGTGACGGGAGATGAGGAAAATAAACTAAGTATGAAAAAGCCTTGGTTTTGCCCCTTTTGCGACGGTCTTTGATGAGCTTTTTCTACCGCCTCCGGCCACCGTGGCAGCCACCCCTCACCACCATTGACCACCCTACACTTCCACCTTCACAACCCAGCCACCCACGACCACCATGGAACACCACAGCAGCCACCACAACCTCCACAAATGCCCCCATCCATCAGCATCTACAAACAAACCTTCACCTTCTACCCATCCTCTAACCACCTCAGAAGCCACCACTACCACCATCGTGGCCACCACAGTCACCCACCATCACCCCTCAACACTCCGCAACCACCGACGAGCACCACAACAGCAACCACCATCGCCGTCACCTTCATTTCAACCTCCCTCGTGCGCAAGAAAACAGAGTTTCCTCCTTTAATCATTATGGGTATAATTCTTCTCTTAATTTCATGTTATTTCATTATTTACATGTTCATTGCTAGTTTACTACTTGTCTTTACATTATGTCTCTTCTTGCTTTGTTCTTGTTAAAATTTCATTCTTTTATGTTATTTGTAGCAATTATGTTTGAGTAGTGTATGGTTAGGATGAAGGGGGATCCTTTGTAGTGTTAAATGGAGGGTTTTGGCATGAATTAAGGGTGTTCTTGGGTTGTTTACATTTGTCTTGTTGTTATGCACATAAGGTGTTTATAGAAATGCTTGAATGAGTAAGTCGAGTATTTTCTCTTACAATTTGCCATCTTGTTGAGTGAGTAACTTAAATAATGTCTAGGGCATGCTAAATAACTTGTAAACCGAGTCTAATTGAATGAGTAAGTCGATTAATGCTTGGTCTAGCTAGGACTCGTATCGAGAGGTCGGGTCTTGTGCTTGTTTCACCCGAGATAGCCCCAATTCCTTGTCCATTAACCCCTTCCCTTTCTATATTGGTGAACCCGGGTGTCCTAGCCTTTCCGTTATCTTAGTTAATCGTATCTTAGTTGCTTGCTTGTTGGATCATTTCCCTGTTTTAGTCATAGCTTATAGTTAGTCTTTATTCAAATTCCTAGATTGAACTAAACTAGGAATAAACAATCGATTTGAGGTCCAATCCCGTCCTTTGGATTCGACCCTCGCAATACTATGACGATCGCTCGTCCTCTTGCGAGGTTTACAAATAAAATTCTCTCAACAGGTCTCATTCCGTAATTTTTGCCGATTCCGGTTTCGGTCCGGTCCGGTTTTGGACCGGTGCCCACCCCTAATTAGGGTTGTGATGATGAACCCTCACCTTTTTGGAATTTCCATGTGTGAGGTTGTGGAGGCGGCATGGTGAAGCGGAGAGTAGATGAGATCTCTCATGGGTTGTCCCGACCATAAGTGATAGGAGGGTCATTTGGTGGTTGAGTCAGGTCCTCCTCGGCTTCAATTTGGAGGAGTTAAAGCTCTTGGTCGGGCTTGATGATGAATTTCTTTGCATTGGGAAGAGGGACCGAGTTCCGCTTTTGGATTTGCCAATAATCAAGACCGTTAAAAGGGTTGGTCTTGATCCACTCAACGTTTTTTGTCATGTAAGCTTTGGTGAGGTAAGATTCTCCGGGCACCCAACTCATAGTTGATAGGTCCACCGGATGGTCAAGGTTCTTAGCGATGTAGGTAATGATGTCACCCATATGTAAAGGTACTCGTTGGCCCGGAGAGTTTGATAGCTTTGCAAGGTGGAGGGCCATGTGGTAAGCCACATTAATTCGGAACGGGGCGGGTTTTGTGAAGAGGTATGAGCCTAAAATTTCGAGCTCATCCGTTCTAACGGCCCAAGGCTCGTCCTGGGAAGAGACGGTGCACCCCATAAATTTAAGCCATACCCTCATAGGTGCATTGTGACAAGATGTGACAGCCCTTTTTACCTCGTTTCTGTCTTCAAGGCCCGTAATGGCCATCCAAGTCTGGGAATAATAAAAAATTTCCGGCACCTTGTGAGAAGGTGCATCCTCTAACCCAAAAATTCTAGCTAGCTGGGATAGGGAAATAGAATGGTCATGGTTCATGAGGCGGAAATGGAGGTACGCCACCATTCCCGTTTTTCGGTTCTTGTCAAGGTGCAAGCTACTCGAGAATTCCCAAGTTATCCAGGGGTAAGTTCGTTCATGTATGGTGTATATCCCTTTCATACCCACTCCCTTGAATAATTTTTCGGTCTCTTTGTCGAACCCGAGGCTTCTCATTGAGGGACGACAAATAAATCTATTGGGGTGGATGGGGCGATTCTTAAATAAGACGAACTTACTTTTTTGTCGTTGAGTGACAAATTGGACAACCGGGTAGTCCGGATCTGGATTGGTGTCGGTGGCGGCCGCCTCGACAAGTTTTTCTTGAATCCGTGCCAATTCCTCTATAATTCTTGGATGCCATTTGAAAGTGTTTTTGTGAAGGGAAAAAGGGAGGTTGATGGTGGGGTGGTGAGTGGTGAAGGTAGGAGGGAGTTTAGGTGAGTGGTAATGGTGTTTTGGGTGTTTATGTGAGAGAAGAAGGTAAGGAGGTTGAAGAAGATAAGAGTGAAAGAATGAAAGGAGGTGGGTGTCGTGCGTGTTCTTTTTAAGCTGTTTTGGGTCCTCAGCCGGTCCACAGACTGGGAGCCGGTTGGCCGGCTGGGAGCCCTTCTTTCCGATTTCCAAAAATTTCAATTTTCAACAAATTAAAAAGCACACGGTGCCAGTGGGGGCACTGGCTGCCGGTCCACCGGCACACACACACACACCCATACTTCTTCTTTCCTTAGTTTTTTCTTCAGTACTGATGCTTCCTGCCAGTGGGCCGGCTGCCGGCCTGCCGACAGAGAGCTCTTCTTCTCTCTTTTCTTCGTGCTTTAAGTACTGGTTTTCTCAATCCATTTCAAGAAAAATCAAAACCCGAGTCCTTCACTTAGCCTGTATTTGCGAGTATTCCGCTGTCACACCGACGCATCATGCCGGGAAATAGGCCAAACGAAGGATTAGCTTATGTCCCGCAATGTTCCATCGAACAACTCAATAGTGACATCCCATCACTCAATCCAAGTTTGCACAAGTAAGTGATCCAAATATACTCAAGATCGAACTACCTAAATGCATGCAATATTTACAAAAAAAAATGGTGGTTCTTGTGGAGCTCCACCAAACCATTTCCTTATTTTGAGAATTAAACATCTTCCTCCTCGGGGAGCGGGTCCCCGAGGTATAACACTTTGATTTTTCCCTCGTCTTGCCCATCATAGTACCTCTTCACCCTTTGGCCATTGATCTTGAAATTTCTACCTTATTCGCTCCAAAGTTCGAATATGCCATGGGGTGAGATATCAACGACCTTGAAGGGTCCCGACCATCTAGAGCGGAGCTTGCCCGAGAACACCTTAACTTTAGAATTGAACAAGAGAACAAGATCTCCCACACATATGTTCTTGTCAACAATCTTGGCATCATGCCACTTCTTCGTTTGGTCTTTGTAGATTCTAGAGCTCTCATAGGCTTCTAACCTAAGGTCTTCCATCTCATTCATTTGCAAGAATCGTGTTTCACCGGCCACATAAATGTTGAAGTTCATCTCTTTTAAGGGCTACCATGCTTTATGCTCCAATTCAACGGGCAAATGATACGCCTTCCCATAAACAATTTTGTATGGCGTTGTGTCAAGAGGTGTCTTAAATGCTGTTTTTAAAGCCCATAGGACATTAGGGAGCTTTTGTGATCAATCTTTCCGACTTTTGTTTGTCACTTTTTCCAATATGGCCTTGACTTGGCGGTTAGAGACCTCCACTTTCCCACTTGTTTGTGGATGGTAGGTAAGGGCGGTCTAGTGCCGCACTCCATGAGACTCCAACAATGCTTTGAATGTGTTCTTCCGGAAGTAAGAACCACCGTCACTTATGACAACTCGTGGGGTTCCAAATCTAGGGAAGATGGTACCCTTGAATAATTTCATCACTACTTTGGAATCGTTAGTTGGTGATGCAACCGCTTCAATCCATTTTGAAACATAATCGAAGACCACTAATATTTATTCATTCCCGCATGAGTTAGGGAAAGGGCCGATGAAGTCGATTCCCCAACAATCGAATAACTCAATTTCAAGGATGTCGGTGAGCGGCATTTCATTACTTTTGCCAATGTTTCCCGTTCATTGGTAAGCATCACACGATTTCACTAAGTAGTGAATTTCTTTGAACATGGAGGGCCAATAGAAACCACTTTGTAACATCTAAACAATTGTTCGTGAAGTAGCCAAGTGTCCACCTTAGACCGAATTATGGAGCCTATCAACGATTTCCATTCCCTATTCTCTTGATACACATCTTCTAAACATCCCATCCCCACACTTTCGGAACAAGTGGGGATCGTCCCAAAAATATCTCTTGGCATCATGTTTAAACTTCCTTCTTTCTCTTGGATCAAGCTCTTCCAGAATAAACCCACTAACCACATAGTTTGCCAAGTCCGCAAACCATGGTACTCTGATGCTCACTTCCATAAGACTATCTTCTCTTAACCACTCGTTAATTGGGCCACTCTCATCTTGAACCCCATGATCTTCGATTGTAAGCCTTGACAAATGATCGACTACTACATTCTCGGGCCCCGCCTTGTCTCTTATCTCGAGATCGAACTCTTGGAGTAGTATGACCCATCTCAAAAGCCGTGGCTTCGCATCTTTCTTCACCTCAAGACTAAAGGCCTTAGTCAATAGAGCAATATTTAAGATAGTTTGGATGCTAATCTGTTGGTGTAAGTGTCCTCAACAATGGTGCGATCACGACGATAATTTAAATATCATTATTATAATCTCAATATAAGAATACACAAGGGATGATTCTTCAATAAAGTCAACTGATCATCATTTATCATTAATGATTGGC
>VHZZ01006534.1:45615-57901 GCA_009801015.1 Silene noctiflora | reverse complement strand
TAATTGTAATATTAAAAGTTTAAATTTAATCAGTTTTATATAAAGTACTTTGGTTTGTTTATCTCTTTTATTCACTACCTCAGTCATTCAGAGATGGTAACAGTCTCATTTATTTAGGAAGACCTACTTAAGGCTCTTGGATAAATGGGAGTGTTACATAAGTGTTAAACAATTGCACAATAATGTAATTTAGAAAACCACTCACATCAACAGCTTTTTCAATTGCACAATAATGTAATTTAGAAAACCACTCACATCAACAGCTTTTTCCTTCAAATCGGCATTTGCTTCAATGCCAGGAAACGTCTCCATTAAAATGTAATCCCTCCCCTAAATACCCTTCTGAAAAACAAACTCCTCAACCTCATCCTCAACCTAATCAGGTTCTGCATATCATATTTTACAGCAACATATTAATAACATATCAATGTTACAATAACATTGCCATAGTAACACAGTTACACTAACCATGTTAGGTAACAGTGTTACAGTAACAAAAGACTATTGACAGCTATTGGAAACCCAAAAGAACAAGTTTTTTTACCTTCAAAGGGCATAGTTATGTTTTGACAAATAGGGTAGTATGTTTCTGTCATCTCACCACCCCTAGATAACCAAGCCTTGCCTCATCCTTGATCCTTTTTGATAATTTACTATCTGACCAATGCTTGATCAGAGGTAACTCACAAGCTTGTACCTCGGTGAATGTATTCCAATATGAGCACTATAATACACCCACACAGATTCTTGCCTCCCTTCTTCAACGCTTAAATACCTTCAGTTAACTTTTCAAAGACATACTTGGACCAATTATATCTTTTGATATTCTTCACATCTTCCACGGTCTTCAACAACTTGAAATCAACTGAATATTTCGGAGTTGAGGCTAAAAACGTGGACAGTGCATAGACAACAAACACCTGCTTGAACTCATCACCAGACACACCCTTATTATTCTTAAACCAATCAGACACTAGAGTCAAGTTTATGTTCTGACTACCCGAGAAGTTGAACTTCCGTCTCCATTTCTGTTTTAACACAATATCCTCAGTCTGTGATTTGCAACCCGTCAAGGTCAGCTCTAAATCCCTACCCTCCATCGGCAGTAAAAACATGTCATGCACATCAAAGTGTGACAGCAGAAACTCATCTGTATCATTAACTTTGACCTTGCAACTGCTACAATTAAATGCATCAATAAGCATGTCAGTTAGCCTAGAAGGGACTACAATTATGTCCATGTGCAACAGTCCCCCCAAAGCCAATTTCTCTAACAGCCCTCCTTTTATATGCAGAGAACTTGCTCATTACTTCGACCAATGACTGAGCCCTACATCTATTTGTGTATTTATCCGGCCTGTCATAAACAAATCTATATTAGAACCAGTGCTTTAAGAGCGTGACAATGTTTTATACAATAAAATAGCAGTAAGAAAGTAACAGTAAGAAAGTTATTGTACCAGAGATACAGTAACAATATTACTGTAACATTGATACTTTAAACAATATTTTTTGAATGACTAAAATATTAATTAGTTATAATAACAAAGTTCCTTACTTTTTTGACATATCTTCCTCTTCGGATTCATATTTCTTCTCAGACTTCACCACCATCTTTGGTTGTCTCTTCTCTGTTTTTGCCCTCTTTATCGTCGTTTTAGCTTCTTCAATTGATTCATCCGACTCCTCATAATTACTATCAGTTTCTTCATCGGATGTGACATGCTCATTTTTAGGTCTCTTTTTTACTGTTGTCAATGTTTTTTTTGTTTCTGTCAACTTTTTGGGCACTGCCTTTGTTGGTACAGTTTTCATTGTCACCTTCTTCCTGAGTTCCTTGCCTACCGTCTTTCCTGTTCTTTCAGTCACTGCCTCCTTTGGCTCAGAAATCTTCATTACCGGCACATCCTTTGTTGGTTGATCTTTCTTCGAAGGTGTGTTGAGAGGTGTGTTTACTGTCGTCCCGGTCGGCGGCTGTTCACTCTTTCTTTTCAATTTTTTTGTTGGTGTCTTCTCGGTGGGTATCTTGTTTGCCACTTCTTTGACCAGTGACACGTTCACTGTTACATTAATAGAAGCTTGAACTTTTGCTGCCTTCTTTAGTGGTTTCTGTAACTCAATTGTTGAGGCCTTTGTTGCCTTTTCGGTTGAGGTCTTTGCTGCCTTTTCTGTTGAGGCATTTGTTGCCTTATCAGTTGGTGCATTTGCTTCCTTATGAGTTGCAGCCTTTGCTGCCTTAACCGTTTGAGGCTTTTCTTGATTATCGGTTTGAGACTTTGCTTGCTTATTTGTTGGAGCCTTTGCTTGCTTATCTGTTGTTGGAGCCTTTGCTTCCTTATCAGTTGTTACCGTTGTTTCCTTATCAATTGTTATCGTTGTTGCCTTCTCGGTTGCTTTTGTTGTAAACTTCTCGGTTGCACCTTAGTTTCCTTCTCAGTTGCAACTTTTTGCACTTTCTGAAACATTGGCAACTTTACAATTGGCTTTTTTGGTGCCTTTTCTGATGGCTCCTTCTGTGCCTTCTCCGTTTGCACTTGTGGTACCTTTTTTGTAGCAGTTTGTGGGGCATTTTTGCTTTGCTGTGTTGGTGCCTTTGTTGCCTTTCCAGTTTGCTCTACCACAGGGTTAGGTGCCTTCTCTATTGTCACCTTAGCTTCCTTAACTAACACCTTCTTTGAAGCAGTTTGTGTTGTCGTAGGAGCGTTAGATGGCTTTTGAGTCGGCACCTTCTTTGTAGGAGTTTGTGTTGCCTGACTCACATTCTCATTAGAAACTTTCACTGACTTCTCTGTTGTCAGCTTTGACATCTTATCTATCTGTACATTGTTTATTGGCGTCTTTTCTGATGGTGCCTTCTTACTCTTCTCTGTAATAGCTGATTCCACTGGCAACTCTCCTTTCCTGACATTTTTTTTATCAAAATTAAAAATTAATCAGAATAAGAGTAACAAATTTACAGTAACAAGTATAAGAAAAGTAATGATGATGGTGAAGTCTGATAAGAGATGTCAAATGGAAAAAAAATATGGCTTAAAAAAGGATGAAACTTGTTATTGTAACAAAGGTACTGTACCATTGAATTGTAATTTAAATATCCATAAATTATGTTGAGTATAAATACAACATTAACCTTGTTTAACATTGTTTCAGAAACATTATGACTTTACTTAAGCTATACGGATAATAAGGGATTTAACAGTGATATTATTACAGTAACAAGGTTAGTGCTGTTTTTGGCGTAAACTAAAACAAGAAAGCAGAAATCAAGTGCAAGCAAAACAAAAATGAAAATTAATTAATCAGTTTCTACCTAACATTAACCCTAATTTTTTGGCGAAAACTAGACACGAAGAAGACAAAAATCAATTGCAAGCAAAACAAAAACGAATATTAATTACTCAGTTTCTACATATCCGTAACCCTAATTTTTAGGCGAAAACTAGAACAAGGAGAACACAGAAATCAATTACAAGCGTAACAAAAACAAAACATTAATTATTCAGTTTCTACATATCATTAACCCTAATTTTTAGGCGAAAAACTAGAATACAGAGAACAAAGAAATCAATTGCAAGCGTAACAAAAACAAACATTAATTATTCAGTTTCTACATATCATTAACCATAATGTTTAGGCAAAAAACTAGAATATGAAAAATACAAAATTTAATAGACAGGAAAACAAAAACGAGAATAAAATTTTCAATATTTAAGTTCGAAAAGGCGAACATACAATCATTTGACAGATTATTTATATAATTCGTGATCAACAACAACAATACGAAAATTAAATCTAATTTTTTGAGAAAAATTAGGTCAAACAGTTCCAGCAAGACATTAACCTAAATCATTTAATAAATTCTTCATATCAATCAAAATAATCAATAGTAGCAGCAGAAGCAGAAGCAGCAACAACAACAAAAACAATCGCGACAAAAAATTTAAACGAAATAAAGAAATAGAGTGATATCTATACCTCTTCATTATCCGCGAAATAACGAAATTTTGAAGATCTTGAGTAGATTTACCGATGATCTTCACTTGATTTTACTGAACTTTTGCTTGATTTTGTCAGGCTTTTGAATACGTTTGATATTTAATACGGAAAAACTGAATATTCAGAGTTTTAATTGTCAAGAGAGAAAGAGATAGACGGTTAGAGAGATAAACAAATTCAATTATTATGAAACGTTTAAGTTTGATTTATCCCTTTTATTAGTGTACATATTTTTTTTTTTTAATCTGGGACACGTGGATGAATCTGGGACGTTTGATCTTGTAGGTCCAATGGTCCATATCTACAAGACGAACTCATCTAACAAGCTGGACTCACCGGATGCTCTCTCTCTCTCTGTATATATATATATATGGGCGAGGTCACGTACGAACTAAAGTTCGGTACGTACCGTGCGAACTAAAGTAATAGGGCTAGATTATTAAACACGTGCACTCCTTTCTCTTTTTCCTTAACTTAGTATCTCTCTCCACCTCGTCCCCAACTCGATTGCATTCATCTTCATCAACTCGATACTAAGTCTATTCTCATACTGTTGTTTATTATTTCAAAGGTAACTTTACTTTATATTTCTATTTCCTATTTTATGAACAATTGGAATTTCAAAAATTAGGGTATTGCTGATTTTGATTTAAACTCGAAAAATTAGGTTTTGCTGATTTTGATTTGTGATTGTATTTTATGATTTTAATTGTTGGTTGGTTTATTGATAACTTGATTAAGATTATTTTGATCGAAAAAATTAGGGTTTTTTGTTGATTAAACATTTTGATTTTTGTAATAATCTAATAAAAAATGATTTTTATTTTAGGATGGTAATAATTCCATCATGTTCTACATCTTCAGTTATGAAATTACTCTTGTAAATACATTTTTTTAAGTTGCGACAAACATTAGTTGAATTATGTTTTCTTAATTGTATTGTAGACGTGAACGACGAAGAAGACGATTCAGTTATGGAAGAAGTTATAGGTAAGTAGTGCTACATGTTCTTTGTCTAAAATATCATGTGTATCCGTAAAGTTAAATATGTGTATGTATGTAGATGTAAGAATGTTTTTTGTTTACATTAAACGGATGTATGGCAGATGAAAAAATGTATCCAAGACGTTTGTGTTGCTGATTAAGGCCCAAAATAAAATACTTTTGGTATGATAATATCATGGGTATCCAGCAAGTTAAAGATGTATGTGAATAAAGATGTAAGAATGTATTTGGTAATTGACACTGATTTTGTGTGCAGACATTATACAAGTTACTAATGTCCAAGCGTCTTCAAGTAATTCACAAGGAGATCATTTACCTGTCACTAATGCACCGCATGAACTTTCCCCGAACAATGTACCAGGTAGAAAAATTGTAGCTTGTTATTAACTATTGTATTGTCTAATAAGCTTGACTAAGGTATCAGGGATAAAGTTTGTAATACCCGTGAATTTTATTTATAGTCTTAAAAGTAATTTAATAATTTAATTAAGGCAAATTATATTTAAATCTTATTTTTGGGTAAAAATATATTTTTAGGCATAATATTTATAAATATAATATTAATCTTCGTCTTAAGTGCATAGTAGCCTTGAGACGTAATTGTAGTCATTTCCGACTCATTTTGAGTTGTTTTGGGCCTAGACTTGTATATGGGCACATATACTACCTTTTTCCACTCAAACTCTCACCTTAATCCCTCATAACCCTTCTTCTTCCTCTAAGTTTTCAGCATACACACTTTACAAACATCACCATTGTTACTCAATTTCCTCTTCAAACTTCAAATCCCCATAACTTCTTTGTTTCTTAACCAATTCAAGTGATTTTCGCGTCATTCTTCCCCTTTTCTCGTTCTTCATCTTTTTAAGTAAGAAAATCAATATTTTTCTCCCTACTTTCTCATTTTAAAAACCCTAGTTTGCCCTAAGAGGGTGAATTCTTCAATTAACCTTTCAATTTTGTGTTTAGGTGGAAATTTCGAAGACCCGGAGGAAGATAACTACATTGTTGACGACTCACTAGAGGATTGAAGAGCTATCAAGGTAACAGTGATAGGTTACTCGACATTGCACTTGAATTATGTGTTTAATTGCATTAAATGTGATGTTTACATGTTAAAGTTGATAAATTTACATGTTTTAACATGTTTCTTGTCTAGTTCATGATTTATTGTGCTCAACTTATGTGATGGATGAATAATTGGTCGGTTACATGTTAGTGTTGCCAAATACACCATCTTTATCATAATTCTTGTTTATATTCACATGCCTCGTGGAATTGTCAATTTAGGTAAACTATTGATTATGAAATTGGAGTACATTGGATGTTGGGTTACATGATGTGTTGTTTTTCCACTTATTACGTGTTTTCCGTCGCAAGAATATAGAAAGAATCCATGTTGAAATCATGTTGTAATTTTTATGCTGAATTTTCGTGAACAGTGTGTCCCAGCCGGGGGACCGGCCGCCGGTACACCTGCCGGCTGGGAAGTTTTTGTAAGTTGTATGAGTTTCGTGGAATTTTGACCTATATATGTTGTCCCTAGCCGGTGGACCGGCCGCCGGTCCACAGGCCGGCTGGGAAGTTTCTGTAACAATTTTTGAGATTTGATAAGTTAGGTGTTCTCCCAGCCGGAGGACCGGCCGCCGGTGCCCTGGCTGGCTGGGAAGTTTCTGATATGAATTGTGAATTTGTGGTTTGGGCTGTGGTGAACGGCCGGTTGGCCGGCAGCCGGTACCCTTGCCAGCTGGGAGCCCTCTGACCCTCATTTTGTGTTTTATTGGTTGTGGCCTGGTTGTGTTTGGTTGGCCGGCCGCCAGTGCCTCTGCCGGCTGGGAACCTCCTGTTCCCTTCTTCTTCTTCTTCTTACATATATACAATTGATGAGTAATGGGTTCATGATTTATTTACGTTTCATCTCATGTTCCGCATTGTTTGACTCACATGTTATCATTTGTTTATATTTCATTCTCTTGTGTTTCTAATTAATGAAATTGACATTATGCCTTATATTCTTACTTAACTCGCCTTACGCCCTACTTTTGTTGTGCTGGCAAGTATGGGTTTACCACTTGTGCTGTGCTGGCAAGTGTACTTTATCTCTTGTCATTTCCGCCACTTTCGTGTTGTGCGGGCGATTGAGGTGCTCGACCATTGTGTCTAGTGATCGATTCTTGGGTGCGGGTTGTGCTGCCGCATGTCGTGAGTCTGGTCAGATCTAGACTAGGACGTACCTAGCTAGCCGTTCTACCTAGGGAAAGTATGTGTCTAGAGCAGTGAGAGCTTGTTATATGTCTTGAATGAGTGTATGTTCCATTTTCCATAAGAGTTCATACTTGAGTATTGAATATGTCATTGTTATGATCTTACTTTCGAACTTTCGAACTTTCGAGCTTTGTATATCGCTTATGCTTCATGTATGGCTAATTCATCTATGTCTCGCATATCTATCCTATATGATCTCATATGCTTCACTAATTAAGTTGTTATGTCATAATTGAAATGCCTTGCTTACTTGAGTTCTTATTTACCTGCATATCGATGTAATGTGGCGGGAGAACCTTGAGTTACTCCCCACTGATTGTGGCGTTCATGTTTACATGAATGACAGGTACAGGTTGGTGTTGCGTGAGGTGAGACCGTGTGAGCTAGCGAGCATTGACCTCAGACTTTATTATTCATAGCTTAGACTCACCTAACTTTTCTTTTCCCCAAATTTATCTTACTTTGGTTTGTATAATCTAAGTTACCCTTTCATTTGCTTGTTTAAGTTAACGGTACTTTGCGATTAGACTTTAAAGGTTTTTAAAAACCCGTATTTTCCGCTGCAATTTACTAGATTTATTCATGCATTATCGTAGGGTGTCACAAAGTTACATTCATTTTCTTTTTTTCGTTGTTGTTGTTGCACCCCAGAAGTTGTTTCTGATAATATACCGGTGGGATTGTCGAGCTGCTCAGAAGAACTAAAACCAGCATTGTGGATGGAATTTTCAACGTTGAAAGAAGGCATACATTTTTACGAGGAATATGTCAAGGTTTGTGGTTTTGTTACAAGGTTAGACTCAACAAAATTGGTTGATGGAGTTAATACACACAAGTGATGCGTGTGTAATAAACAAGGCAAAACTAATCACAAGGGTAGAAAAAAGAAGAGGACTACGCGGATTGGGTGTCAGGCTAAAATTTGTTTTAGAAGACTTGTGTCGGGTGAATATGAGATTTATGATTTTATTGAGCTTCACTCACATGCTACGAATACCCCAACAACTATGATGCATTTGAAACCGTCTAAGGATTTAAAACCGGTTCATAAAAAAATGATAATGGACAATGCACAAGTAAACCATGGTACGGTGCAAACATTAAGGATGTTCAAACAGTATGTTAAGGGATACAAAAATGCGGGGGCTTCATTACAAGATTTCAAAAAAACTTCAAGGGATGTTAAGAAAGTTATCAAAGAATATGATGCCAGATGTTAATAGAGAACTTCATGCAAAAAAGGGCTATGTCTCTATCTTTTTATTTTGACTTTGATGTGGATGATGAAATGAAACTAACTAAGATTTTCTGGGTAGATGCCATTATCAATTAAAAACTATGCCCTTTTTGGTGATGTCGTTTCTGTTGATGCCACTTATAACTTCAACCAATATAAAATGGTGTTTGTCCTTTTCGCCGGTGTAGATAACCATAAAGGTTGCATTACTTTTGCAGCAGGTTTGATACGAAACGAAAATGCAGAATCATTTTCATGGTTGTTTCAGAATTTTGTAACGGTTATGGGTGATCGCTATCCTTTTACTATAATAACTGATCAATGCAGAGGCATAAAAAAAGCTGTAAAAGGTGTGTTTGGTGACAAAACACGCCACAGATTGTGTGTGGCATATAATGAAAAAATTGCCTGACAAGGTCGGTCCATCGATTTGCCAAGACACAACCTTTTTGAAGGAAATAAACTCAGTTGTTTGGGATGTAGATATCACTCCAGAAGAATTTGAATCGAAATGAACTTAGATCATTTCCTCATATGAGCTTTCTGGTCATAAGTGGTTTAAGAAAATGTTTAAGCATCGTGCCCTTTCGATTCCCGCTTACATTAGAGACACATATTTGGGCGGAATTTTGCACACAATATCAAGGTTAGAGTCTCAAAATAGCTTCTTTGGAAATTTCACCAACCCACATGTCACACTTGTCGAGTTTTGGATGCGTTTCCAAACGGTAATGGATGCTCAGTGCTAGAAGTATTCTAAGGTAAAGGCTGATGATAAGAACTCTTATCCAAATTTGACAACCTTTCTCCTTTTAGAAAAACAAGCTTCTGAATTTTACACAGTCGTCATATTTTATATTTTCCAAGTAGAAGTCGAAGCTGAATGTTATACTTGTGGCCATTTACCATCACCAAACACAATTGGTTTTGACAATGATCATATTTCAATAATTGATCGCGAGAAAGACATAGTGTACAAAGTTGATTTAAGTGATAATAATTTTTCTTGTTCATGTAAGATGTTTGAAAGAATCGGGATACTCAGTAGGCACATTTTGTGGGTGTTGAAGATAAGCGAATTGATGATATACCTAGAGAATATTTATCACACAGATGGAGCAAAATTTGCAACCTCCCACCCTCTTTCTAATGTTGTTGAAACATCTCTCCTAGCTGATTGTGTGTCAATAGAAAGTCGCTAGAACAATATAAGTGAATTGTGGTCGGAGGTATTTACTTTAGTCTTACTTGTTGAGGATAATGGGGAACACTGTGATGCGCTATTTCAAATGCTCCGCAGTTTCAATGAGAAATTGATTGTTTCAGCTAACGTGGGAAGTCAAAAGATAAAAAAGCTGAAATTGAGATGCTTCTTGGGTCAAAAATACCAACTGAAGCTACTGTTCTACCACCATAAAAGTGCAAGAATAAGGGATCGAAAAAGAGGATAACATCAAACAAGGAAAAGGCAGTCAAGGAAAATGCAAAGCCTCTGAGGAAATGTCGTGCTTGCGGTGAAATGACTAACCATGATAGTAGAAATTTCCCAAGTCGACTCAGTGAAAATTGATTCCAGTGTGATTTGTATGGTTTCACTCAAAACAGTCTCTGTTATCCTTTGTAGTGTTTAAGGGTATTTTTTGAATTGGCCTTGACAATGGCCAATTGTTGTTGCTTTGTTAACCAAGGACGTTATGCTTTGTAATGTTATTGTTGCTTTGTTGTTCGGCCTTTGTGCTACTCCGTCAAATTGTGGCTTGTAATATGATTAATATGTTTTCAAGATATAATTATTGAATGTAGTCAAGTATTTGGATCGAAACAAACTATGGGTTTGTTGCAACTGATAGTATTTGGGTAGACAAATTCCTTATACATATCTCTAAGCCTGGATAGACGATAACCTGTCTGATTCGCATCCCTCATTTTTATTCCTTGTTCCCCGCTTATTTAAGTCTACTAATTTTATCAATCGTTGAATCATCAACTGTATATAATTCATCCTATTACCGAGGCGGATTTTATCAAGATGACATACTTGTTTTGGCTCGTGTTTGTAGTGTTGATATTCCTATTAAAAACTGGTAGATTCATATCTAATTGTTGTTCCTTTTTTGTTCATTTGGAGGACTATTCGTGTCATTACGCTGTACACAAACAACAAATTAGTTCAAAACTGAATCCTTTTTTGTTCCTTTTTTGTTTAATTATCCAGGTTTCAACATGGTCAACCAAATTAATAAACCTCTTAAAAGTACAAAACCACTACCGACATGAAAATGTTAAACTAATGCTGAATCACTTAGAAGCGAGGCTTGAATCCATGTTAAATCAGCAATAACTTGGCAATATTCTTCATCATCAGCCATCTTAAAAAATCACCTAGAGAGAAAAACATAATGACATGAGCTTGAATTATTTTAATCATTATCAAGTAGAAAATACCACGTGTATAAAGCAACTTAAGGATGTGTAAGGATGTGTATTTAGGCTAAAATAAGTTACGTATCTAGGCTTAGAGATAGGTGTACGTAAGCAGTGTTTTTCTCCCATTTTATTAGTCGCGAAATAATTTCTCGTTGATACGCACCCAAGTCCTGCAAAACAAAATGGGAGAAATTTAAAATAAAAAGCTAAAAGAAACAAGTGAAATGAGAAGTGATATAAATTGTACCAAAAAATATATAAATTATTAAGTCCATTAAACTCACTTTGTAGTGATTCTTGTCCGTCCATAAATTCATATTGATCATTGAAGCTTCTAGAAATTTCATGACATATAGTCCGTAGTCAAAACTATTCAAACAAAGTATGATGTTCAAAATGATATTAAAATAGGTAACATTATGCAAAATGAAACGAAATATGAAAAAAAAAAAAAAAAAAAAAAACCAACGTGTTTGCTTGCTGAGGTACATCCACATTTTCAGTACGAAATAAGCTGATGCCCTTGAGCCGCTTGTAAACATTGCTGCTGGGTATCTGATTTGCAACATTGACTATCTGTGAATGATAAATAATCAGCAAAATAGAGCTGAATGAATATCTTAGATAGTGAATTTTAAAGTGATATTAAAAAAAAACAAAGCAACCCGTACAATATCCTCCACATAAGTATTATATGCCTCCATAGCTTTCTTATCATTTTTCCTATATGTCCTGGGAGAGTCCAAAATATAGTTCATCTCCTTCTTCAGCTCAGATACACAAGCAAACCAATGCTTGTTATCTTTGCCAATTGTGAAAAAAACATAGATAAAAGCAAAATGATTTAAAAAGGTAAGTAACCAGAATATGCATGGTAATTAGTATATGCATATAGTAACCAGAATATGCCTCCATACCTTCTCAATAGTTGCTCCATCTTGTGGCTTGTAGTGCACCGTAAGATAAGGGCACCAAACGATGTTTTCCTCATCAACCTTTATTCGTAGCTTAGCATATTAACAATTTAAGAAAATTATTTAGTAAAAGTATACTGACAAATATATGACATAAAATCAAAATGTATCGCTTAGATACCTACCTGCACTGTTGAAGGCAAGTACAGAATATCTGGTCGATTGTATGTACACATCACACCAAACATGTCAATCACCTACAAATGTAATTGTGTTACAAAAATTTGATCATATTCCAACTCTGAATATAAATATAAATAAAGAATGTCTATATACTCACCGTATCCCTTATCCAATGACGACTTTGAAAACTTTTTATTTCTTTTCGGCAGACATTTATCCATTCTGTGGCCACAAAAATCTCATCCAAGAAGCTACAAAA
>VHZZ01006533.1:72791-84479 GCA_009801015.1 Silene noctiflora | reverse complement strand
GAGGAATATCAGGCTGCTTTGGATTTGTGTTCCATGATTTTGGACACATTTCCTAAGAATGTTAAGGCTCTATTTCGTAGGGCGATGGCATTTATAAATTTGAAAAGATTTTCGGATGCTGAATTGGATCTGAATGTGGCTTTGGGGGTAGAACTTAGGAATAGGGATGTCTTAAGGGAATTAGCCGTCGTAAAAAGTCATCTTCTAATGAAGGAAAATGGAAAAAGAGCTTTGGAGGTTGATTATATGGTCAGCGTGGATAAGAACAGTAAGAAGCATGTTCATGTCTCTGATCTTCTTGAGAGTTTAAGAGATTTTGAGTGTGAGAACATGGATTTGTCGAATGGTCAGAGTAATCGTGGGGAGGAAACTGATATGAAAAAAGAAGATAATGAGAAGGTGAATATGGAGGTGACGAATGTTAGTAAGTATAGCATGGATTCTACGATGTCTTTTCTTGAGTTCTCTAAAAGGGATGGAGGAAACTCTCGTCTCAGGGTCTCTAGACAATCTTATCAAAAGCTCCTTGAAGGACAAGAGTTGAGCTTTTATCATAAAAGAGACTCGTCATTCACATCTATTCGGATCCTTAATATTGAGACTACTAAGAAGAGAGGCATCACTAAAGAAATCAGTAAGAAGAAGAGGAGGAGGAGGAGAAGGTGTCCTAAAAAGGGGAATTCTAAAATGATGGATGAGTTGAATGAAGACATGACTCGTTCAGATATGAAGGTTGAATCTGTTGTTTGCGTAAGTCCGAATGCCTCCTCCTTATGTGATAACTCCATAGTGTCGGATTCCCAAATTCTCCAAGTTTCTTCAATGATACCTGGCCAAGATTTAAGTATGTCTGTTTCCCCTATGATTGACAATGCCACCGTAATTTGCCCGAAAGCTCAGAATGGTTCTAAAGACCAACGGATTCCCTCTTTTCCCTTACTTTCAACTTCCCCTKAAAAGTGTAAGACGTTCACTTTTTCGTTTGATAAGTTCCAGTGCGGCCGTAGTACGCCTTTGTTTTGCAGGTACTCTTTTAATCATCATCATCGTGTGAAAGAGAAAAAGAAAAAGGAGAATAATCACTTCTAAAAACGATTATAGCCAAGAGGATGAGTCTCCAAGACATAGCCTATCTACTTACTCTTCAAGTAGATCTTTCTCCCATAAATTTCTACGTCTTCGTGGCGTAAGTGTGTCTTGTCGCAGGTACTCCTCCGAAGCTAAGCTAATTAAGAAGAGAAAAGAAGTGCTTGCACAGTTGGCATGTTCTGATCGCCCCCTTAAGAAGCCTAGTTTGCTGGTCACCCAAATCCTTAGTTTATTTTCTTCAAATAATGTAATAATAAATTCCGACTCTGAGAATCGGGTTTGTGCTGTGTAAGACACTACTTTTACTGCTGCCAAAAATAAAAAATACGAAATAAAATACTCTGTATAATTTATAAATTAATGGTTAAATGTTGCTATTTTGAGCTGGATCACATATATAAAGTAGCGATTGAGACTTGTTGAGATTATATGTGGAACAAATTAATATTGTATATGACATATTAATTATTGGTCTACATAAATATATGAAATTAATGCATTTAAAATTATTTCAATCTAGTATTGGTGTCCGGCTACGCCCAGACGGTTTAACACAAAAACTTAAGAGAGACGGTCTCTCAATAGCGTTATTGAGAGACCTATCACATGATGAGGGGAGGGGGTTACTTAATTTTTATTTTCCATGTTGTGTCTCATAAATTTATCTTTAATATATTTTTCTATGTCATATCTTAAAATTACGATGAAATAAATTATGAGACAAATTCACTACTCCCGCTATTAATATTTTAGTTAAATCAATTAGTTAGATAAGTGTTCATAATTGTTCATATATGCTTTCTTTTGTTGTTAGTATTGTCACTTTTATTACATTCGTTATTACTACGGTTACTTTCACTACTCCCGCCATAATGATTGTTACTTTCACTATTGTCGCATGAATATTGATAATTTCACTACTCCCGTTGTTGCTTCTATTACTTTCACTACTCCCCTTGCTAACATAGTTACTTTGACTATTCAAATGAGTGATTACTAACATATTATTATGTCCAATTTTAGTGCACTTATTTTCACTACTAACATAATTACTTTTACTATTTAGTCATACAATTTAAGAGGTTCTATATTTATATAAATATATGACATGTAAGCATTAAATTAAATCGAAATAATTATCGAATATTATATCTCTTGGAAATTTAGCTTGATTTATTTACCTTTTAATACTTTCCAAAATATAACCTATTTATATTATTTTTGTGTATGTTAAATAATTGTATAATTATATGATGATACTAATTAACAACATAAATGAGGCATGTTTATTTTAAGGAAAATTACCTTATTTTGATATTCTCTAAATTTATACTTCAACCAAAACTATATAATATTGGCATTGAAGTCCCTTGGTCGGGTCCATCACACTGTGCTATTAATTAAAAACTATATAGTATAATTAAGTTGTATAAATTTATTTAATTACATTGAAATCCCTTGGTTTCAGGAATATATATATATAGTATTGATGGGTAAGTAGTCAAGAGTATTTGGAATACCCATGTGCAACAACCCATGGTAGCACAATAATAGTACACAAGTAATAAGTAGCGGAAGATACGCAGTTCCTAAAATTTTTTAATAAATAACTGTCGAGGGTCATTAAAATATAAAAAAAAATGTATTCAAAACAAGCATTAAAACTATATTAGTCAAAAAGCTTTAATGAAAATACAAACACCATTAAGGAATCTCAATCCCTCAATACAAGTACAAGGCTAGTCTAAAAGTACGAGCTCAAGCCATAACATGTAAGGTAAATTGTTGCCAGACTACGCTTGTTAGCTCAGTCGTCTCAAAACCCCAAATAACACTGGTCTGAAAACTGAAACATGAATGCCACTGTAATGCCCGGAACTTTTGAGATTTCTAAGGAAACCTTGGGATTAGCGAGAGGAACCTTGTTCTTGACGAGAGTCTACTCATGAGTTATACTAGACCTAGTGGGTAACACTCGGCTGAGTATGAGTCATACTCGACCGAGTGCTCGGAAAATCTACCAAGTGGACCGGTTCAGAGGCGTTATAAACTAGGACGAGACCTACAATCCGCTTAACCCTAAATCATTGTCTTCTCTCTCTCTCTCTAAAGCCTCTAAACCCTCTTCCTTTTCTCTATAACTCTCCCAAAAAGTCTCTCATGGTATGTGAGCATTGATTTGAAGATCTTACACCTTCCTTCTTCCTCCTTTCATCTTGTAATTTGAGATCTACCTTTTTCTCTTTCTTTCATCTAACCCTAGCTTTTGGGGATTATTATGGGTAGTATTAATTAGTGATTTTAATTAGTATTATGGGTAATTAAAGGGGTAATAAAAAGAGGTTTATATATAATATAAGAGTATAGGATATGTTGTGATGGTGATTATGTGATTTATGTAGGATGAGACGGTTTTATGAGATGAATTCTTGGTTGTCCCGAGTTGCTTCGGGAGTTTGCTAGAATGTAGGGTTTCCCTACTCAGTTTTGGTAATGTGAATGCTTACTTATGTGTTCATTTTCATTAATTTCATGGTAATTGTAGTATTGAATTATAACATGATTTATGGATAATCATGCTTGATTCATATTATTTTGGGAATTGCATTATAATATGTTATTGGGGGAATTGCATCTTGAGGCATTGTTGTGGTTGTTGGCATACATGAGTACATGACATACTATACATTGATTGTATGTGTGAAAGAGGCATAATCGGTAAGATCTATGCATATGAATGCATTATACTTGGCATATTGTGTGCATATTGCTTACATGTGGTTGTTGGTGGATGTTGGAGGTTGTTGGTGGAGTTGTGGTTGTGTTGTGTGGTAGTTGAGGAGACGTATGGCGGTACGAGAGACCATCTTACGCTCGAATCGCCTCTTGAAGTTTCCCACTCCAAGAGGGACGTGCACTTTTATGACTTAAGTACGGAGGGACTCGTGTGGTGTCACGACGTTTGGCATGGGTCTAGTTAGCGCCCGGGATCGGTACCACGGGCGTGTCATGAGTACCCCTGTTTTATGGGTTGTAGTCCGGCTGTTTGGTGGCGCTGTTGCGATGCCGTCCCTAGGTTATGTGGATGTGGAGTTGTGGTGGATGGAGACTTGTGCCATTTGTGTTTCATCATTGCATTTCATATTTATGTTTACATGTTATCTCGTGAGTGTTCGTATTATCGAACTAACGTGTGTTGGTTGTGTGTAATTGTCGCCTTCTTTAATAGGGGTGGCCTATGATGGACCATATGATATTTCCGGTCATATGGGGAGCATTTTGAGTACAGGTTTAGATTTGGTGACGATCGAGATTTGGGCCGCGCTACGGACACTTGGAGTCGAGTTGCGTAGTCCTACGAGACTTAGTTAAGTTGTATAATGTATAATTCACACTTGTTATTCATTTATTCATTTATATAATTCATTAAATAGGTTATTTATATAAAATGTTGCATAATTGAAGTTACGATCCATTGCCTCGGAAAACCGAGATGGTGATATCTCCCCATTATCTTGGCTGGGTAAGAAGTAAGAAGGGGGTGTTACTGCCACAGTCAGCGGAGAGTAACTAGGTTTCCTCCCAGGCAAATTACAAAATGATAACACACATAAACAGGTAAAACATGTGAAGGACTCACATGTAAACAAATGAGAGAATTTATAACAATGGTATGTCGTAATTAAACAAGCAACGACGCTTTATTACTAAAGATAGTCGTATCATAACATAGATTGGCATGTGAGTTGAAATACATGACAACCTGCGGTAAAACAATAACAGTAAACACGTTATATGCAGCGGAAAAACATATATTTTTAATACCTTTTAATAAATATCAGTGAGGATCATTAAAACTTAAAATGAAAGTATTCAAAAGAAGTTTAATACAATAAAAGGGCTTTATTGAAAAATACAGACATGATCAAGGGACCTCGATCCCTTAATATAAATACAAATACTAGTACAATATGAGGAGTTTAAGCAACAATGTATGTTCAGTCTTTGCAAGACAACTCTCGCTAGCCACTCGTCTCAACACCCCAAGCACGGATCTGCAACATGTCATTCATAAAACATTAATGCCATAATTAGTGGGGATGAGTAACTAGTTGTCCTTCCAGCCATATTACACAATGATAACATATAAATATGATAAAACACACGAAGGACTCGCATATGAACATGTGAGAGAATTAATAACAATCATATATGGTAATAAAATAAGCAACGAGTCCTTCTTACCATAGGGAGTCATATGAAGACATAACATATCATATGAGATGACATATGAACCGAACAAGGCAAACAAGTTATCAATCAACTAATACAAGTCAATTACCAAATCCTTAGGATAGCATTTCCCAATACGACACGGTAACGTTCTAAGTCTAAACTTGGCAAAAGGCTCAAAGGTGTCCCATGAATACAAATAACTTCGTGGGCGAACAACAATGGTGAACATATGTAAATTCAACTCGACCATTATGACTCGACAAACTATCCTTCCCGTGGTGCTACGATAATTTTACGTCTCCAATCTGATTTTAGTGCGCCAAAACCATGGAATAAACATTCCCATACGATAAGTGGTAACGTTCCACTTCCGAGACTCGAACATAACCCACACACTATGGCCAAAGGGCCACAAGAGACAGATAAATCAAGTTTAGGTAAGCATAGTATACGCAAAAATGGACACCACAACGCATAAGTACAACATTTGACGGCGGGGTCGAACAATGCAAACGTAAAACTCCCAACAACGTCGTTATACTCACATTAAGTCATTAAAAGACTCGAGCAACCATGGGCAAACTGCAATGATCAAAGACATATATATACAACATGTATAACAATGCATAAGATAGAATGATTGATTATAAGCATGAGCGTGACATAAAGCATGTGATAAATATAAAGTATATAACATAATCCAAGTATTAACGGGCCGTATAGGATATATACGTTAATGATACGCATAAACGATATAAACAATCGCCGTACACATATTATAGACATTACTTTACAAACCCGAAATCATAAAATGGGCGTCATTTACTCACCCGGGCTCCGAATCAAGTGATTCAAAAGCCTAAACTGCTTAATTTTTCGATGTCGTTGCATATGTGATAATTTCAAAAGCACAATACATAAAAACAGACACAGGTCACCTAACCTGAGCATAGGGTCGATCGACCTGGGACAGAAAATCAGACGACAATAGTTTGTATGCAACATTCAGCATCAAAACTTTGATTAGGAATAAAATCGACAACATTTCTACATCAAATCGACATACAAGTCTCTACTATCAACATGCAAACTTCAAATATAAATATACAACAAACATAGATGGATTTAAACACAAATTTTGCACTAAAAATTCTTCAAAAACCCAATCTCTTTATATGGGTAATTAATATTGCTTCAATTACCAATTATTTTGTTTGTGGAGTAAACGTGGTATGATTAGCAATTTTTATTAATTATTTTTACTTTATAAAATGTCTTCTATAATATTGTTAATATTTAAAGATTTAATTTGACTAAATCTCATTTTTTAATGATATGTACAAACGATTATTTCTAAAGATGTATAATTAGTATTATTAAATTAATATAAAGATCTTATGTGACTGATTCTCTTTTTTTTTTTCAAGGATATGTACAAATGATAATTTCTATAGATAATTTTATAATTAGTAAGTTCTAGATTATCACACTAAATTGGTGTTATAATAATTGTCTCTCTTCTTTACATATTTTACGTCACTTGTGAGAATAATTAATCTCTCATTTTCATTACAATTTTACAAGTAATGTCTCTTTTTGTTTTAAATATCTATTTTTTTTACATCACCTATAAAGATAATTAGTCTCTTTATATGTTTACGTGATATGTGGTTTAGTTTAATACTCTTAAAATATCAAATTTCACCGTCATGTATTGATCATGCGTGGTTTGTGTAAAAGAGACCGGATCATGCTATAGAATTAGAACATGCTAAATAACAACGTACATTCTTTTCTAAGTAGTAAGTGGTAATGTATATATTTGAATATGAAAATCAATTCGTACCAACTTTTTTCATATTCGATTAATCAATTTCAGCTTATGGTACACTGATAAAAATGGTAATCGTTATTGGTACTTGTTAGTGTAAATGTCAAGAAAGATTAAAGAATAAATATAAAAGAGCAAACTCTTAGATAAAGTAATAAAGTAGTCATTCAAAACAATAATTGAGACCCCGATGAGAGTCCTTACCACTCACACCAGCCAACTTTGGTATAATTGACTTCAAATTGTAATAATAATGTAACGAGGGTAAATTCAGGAGTACAAAATATTTATAAGGAGTTTAAAACATACTGAGTATCAATCATTGTTCTTTTCAAGCTTCACCCAATACAAATTGCATAGTATTATAGTATTACATGAAATAAATGTTGAACTATAATTTTTTTGATGTGTTGAATATTTAAATGTTTGAAATTAAAGCGGTACATTTTCACACATGATTAAAACTAATTTAAAATAGAATTTAGTAAAAGCCAAAAATGGAAAAATAAGAAATTTCTCATATTTTTTTACATGAAGCCAGGGTGATGGAACAAATTAAAAATAGATGGGAACGTCCGTAATGCGCGCCACAATGCAACAATTGAGAATTGAGGTAACAGTCATCCATTGAACTTGCTCAATTCTTTGAAATTTGCAAACATATATAAATACTCCTCCTTTTCTATCGCATCTTCCTTCATTTCTCTCTCCTCCCATATTTCTTCTTCCCATTTTCTTCATTTTTTTATCCTCTAATTACTTGATTAATCCATCTAATCATTTCTCTTACAACGAACATCAACAATGGCGGACGAAAAGGAGAGAGAGACTCAGGTCTATCTTGCTAAACTTTCCGAACAAGCTGAGCGTTATGAAGGTTTAATCATCCTCCATTTTCAATCTATGTTTTTATTTCTTCAATTTATGAAATTTGATATATCAGGTAGTATTAATTGTGAGAATTATTATAAACCGATACTTAGAGTGTCATGATTGATTTTATATTCTAACATGCCCGGTGGATGAGATTTGAATCCATAACCTTTTGGTCTATATCATATTAAACAACCCTCGTAGGCTTGAAGTGGTGATAGTGTGCAGGCCTACCCTTCATTCTGCTGAAATTACACATGTGACAATATAAGTCAGGATCATTGAAGGCTTTGCACTTATACCATATTCATGAACAATCTCAACCAAAAGACTATCCTGATGTTTGAAACCCAATAGTTAGTTCTTAGTTATACCTTAAGAAGATGATTTGTTCAATATGAATAAAGCTTGAAGTTTTGTTTTGTTACTTATTACGAATCGAGAATTTAGTTACTTGATTTAAGTTCACATTTGTGCTCAGAGCAGAAATGCTGATTTTTAATTTTATATTATCATGATAATTGGATTTGATTTATTGATGGATGATAATTATCTTCAATTAATGCGCTTTCCATAATCAAACAACTTTTTATGTAAGAAAACACAGTAAAAGGAATACACCGTCGACGCTTTATTTTCTTTCTGTGAGGAGTATTTTAATCTAAAGTAATCAAATGATTAGGACATACAAAGGATGTATATTTTTACTCGTAAATAAGATTGAAAGTAACGTAAAATCAATTTGTGGATACAAATATGATGGGTAATACTTCAATGACGAAGATGATACGAGATGCTTGTAAAGGATCAATTAGCATTTAAACACTCATCTTGTGTATATGATGGAGGATAAGTGACAAATCTTTTTCTGGTGTTATATACGATATCTTTGCATGTGTGCAGAAATGGTTGAGTGTATGAAAAAAGTTGCAAAACTAGACGTGGAGTTGACAATAGAGGAAAGGAACCTTCTTTCTGTAGGCTACAAAAATGTGATTGGTGCTCGAAGAGCCTCTTGGCGTATAATGTCTTCGATCGAGCAGAAGGAAGAAACAAAAGGAAACGAGAGCAATGTTAAGCTTATCAAGGATTATCGTCAGAAGGTAGAGGATGAACTAACTAAGATATGCGAGGATATCTTGGCTATTATTGATGCACATCTGGTTCCTCATTCTGGTAGTGGCGAAGCCACTGTTTTCTACTACAAGATGTAAGATCCATATTACCATTTTATACCTTTTTCTGGTTGCATAACCACCAAGACCCTGAGCATTAATTGGTCTAGGGTTTTTAATGAACTTCAGGAAGGGTGACTACTACCGGTATCTTGCCGAGTTTAAGATTGATCAAGAAAGGAAGGAAGCTGCTGAACAGTCACTTAAGGGATATGAGGCATGTTGATTCCTTTCATTTATCAAATAACCTACAAAATTTCAAATTTGCATTATTTTCTTGTGTTATTGTTTGGTGTTTTAATGTGTTGATATGTCATCTAGGCGGCTTCTGCAGCAGCTAACACAGATCTTCCTTCTACCCATCCAATTCGTCTTGGTCTTGCCCTCAACTTCTCTGTATTTTACTATGAGATCATGAATTCTCCTGAAAGGTACACACGCCAATTTCCACAGCTTCTAACTGTAGAATGTCTGCTTATGAGACGACGACGACAATAACAATAATAACAACAATAGTAGTTGAACCTAGGACGCTAGGCTAACATATTACCTCAAATCTCAGTGAATTACAAACTTAGTCACACACATTTATTATCTGTATTACAACGTTTTATGATTATGGTTCAAATATCCATATTACAATGTAAAAGCGTGTATTGGTGCATATTGTATATGCGTTTTATGTATTCGTATTGGAGCGCACTATGAATTAGGCAATGACAGACTCCTCAATCCTAAATGCTTTGGTATCAACAAATGTGGAACATCATCTCCAATCGTCAATGACCGATATAACAAAGAAAATAGGAAAAAAAGGATTGGAAAAATTGAAAAACTGTATCAAAATTTAATGTTGGTGTATGCGACTCTTGTACGTTAATCTTGGATCGTATCAATTAAATTGTAGGGCGTGCCATTTGGCCAAGCAAGCATTTGATGAAGCCATTGCAGAATTAGACACATTGAGTGAGGAGTCTTACAAGGATTCCACCCTCATTATGCAGCTTTTGAGAGATAACCTCACTCTCTGGACTTCTGATTTGCCTGAAGATGGAGGTATTCTATTCAAACCTGCTATATTAGTAACAATTGTTAACTACCTTGTTATTCTAAAATTTTATTTACCCATGAGCCCATGTCATATCAGACATTTGACACCTACTTAGCCTGATGATAGAGGTAGCTTCTTATAAACACGGAGATTCTTCATAAAATAAAAGTGAAACATGCACCCGTATTGGACAATAGCGTAGCCACATGTAACCCTACATAGCGTTATGAGCATATATTATAGAAATGATGTCAACATACTGAGATCATTATAAAATACATGATAGTTCAAAACTAACCTCATATTCTTAAATTTATATACATGATAGTTCAAAACTAACCTCATATTCTTAAATTTATATACATGATAGTTCAAAACTAACCTCATATTCTTAAATTTATAGCTTTTCTATTCCGCTACTGATGCCAGATTCTTGGGTTTGAATCTAGTATGAGTAACATAGGTTAACCGTTAACTATAGGCCATAAGTTTAAAAACCGTAATTCTTGTTACGGAAATCACTACATATCTGTAAATCGTGAGACGAATCTGACGCATAAATTGGTGTCACTAGGTGAAGAAAATGTCAAACCTGATGAATCCAAGCCAGCAGAACCAGAAGCAAGCAGTTGAATTCTGGTGGWCGATTAATAATGTCGGCTTTCAGTGATGATTTTTCTATCATTGCTTGCTATACTTTCAGCCGCAGTAGTGATTCTTTAATTACGCCATTGGTCACGCTTTTAAGCTGACATTACTTGGCTTGTATCCCCTCCATATGTAGTTTTACTTTCATTTTTTTTTCCTTAAGTTGTGTTTTGGTCTTTATTAATTAATTTTAAACAATTTATTTATTTTTCCCTTTATAGTCGTAATTCAAGGTCTATTACATTGCAATTGCGATGATTATTCTTTCTCTTTTAGTGGATTCATATGGATTTACTCCTTCAAAGTTCATGTTCGGGTATATATTGTAGATTTCTCGTTTCTGCACCCTTCGCCAAACACCCGATGATGATTGGACCGCATGTTTAATACGCAAAGCGTTATTTCGACATTCCATTAATTCGACGTCAAACGATTGCCTAAATAGTCTTGTCAACCCCTTCGTTGTCATCTACGCGCCGATATGGTTTGGCAGTAATTAGAGTACATTTGGAGTCCGGGTCAAATACTGCCTTCATTTTCAGAAACTGTCGTCATTTTCTCAAAAACCGTCTCAAATCTGAGTCGGGATATGTTTTTTAAGAATCCTAAAATATCTCAAATATTCTTAAGATTTCGAAAATATATATATCAGGCAAGATCTAGTGAGTTTGCCACTTTTCGTGAGTTACCCCTGCTTATATATATACAATTGACCTAACAAAACCAATTGCTTACAATCATACGTCACACAAACAAACTAATCTACTCTCTCTCTCTCTCTCTCT
>VHZZ01006531.1:4437-19219 GCA_009801015.1 Silene noctiflora | reverse complement strand
AATTTCGGTGTGGTTAACCGAAATAAGGAAAGAAAAAGAAGAAAATATCTTCCTTTTAATTTCCAAATTTCGGTTATAAGAGGAAGGAGAGGAGGACTTTTCTTCTCTTAATTATTCTTTTCTGACTCAAACACAGAGATATCACAAAAACCCTAAAAATATTAACTGTAATTTTTGGGACTCTTTCTAGCGAGAAGAGGGCATAATCTCGGTGCATTCGGGGTGCAACGATTAGGAGAATATCGATTTCGATATTTGTTCTTAGGCCATATTGCTAAGACTGAGGTTAATTCTAATTTCTATAGCTTTTGTTTGCCTTTCGTTTATGACTCGTAAATTCATATTTCATAATTTCGTTATAATCCTAATAAATTCTTGATGAATTAAATATACTGATATTTCCTTCAAGTGCAAGTATCATTGGGGTAAAGGACACGATACTGAAAGCTGCTACAAGCTTAAACATCTCATCTACGATATGATCGAAGGTGGTAGACTACCTCTTCCTCCTCTAGATAAGCCTAACAACACTCAAAATCCTCTTGGAATTTTAGGGGTCGTTTGGTTCAAAGTATCAGAATGGATTTGAATGGATTGTGATACCATAGAGGTATGAAGTTAGTACCCCATACTTGCTCACAAGTGTTTTGTTCGATCTTGAAATGGATTGAGTATAGTAATAAGGTGGAATGGATTTAGAAACTTGGGTGTATACATGGATATGAGAGTCCAAGGGGTTGGAATGGAGTTAGAATCCATTGGGTATCTAACTACATTCTAAAACCCTCCAACCAACTAAAATGGATTGAATCCATTCCAATCCATTCCAAAAGTTCCAACCAAACACCCTCTTAATGATTACAGATGAGGAATCCACTCTAGATTGCTCACATCTCAATTCTCCAGTCAAAGATGAGATCAATAGGGTATGGAGAGACGATCTGAAGACATTTACCTCGCTGAACATCCTTGATCTTGTAAAAATCATAGAAGACCACGATGTTGACCACCTCACTCGGTCAGGTTGTCCATACCAAAGCACCACTCAAGGGCAAACAAGTAATCTAACTGCCACATGAAGCACCGCACCTCAAAATGACACAAATGAGGAATTAGCTACTGACCTGTTAATGAAGAAATTACAGAAAACCAAGGCTGATCTTTCAGTCCGGCAATTGAAAGACAGCTCATTTCCACACCGTCAAGCTTTGCTGCAAGCTTTGGCCAAACTCAATGTGTCTTCCGACTTTACTCCTCCAAGACTCTGTCAAACTAATTAACCCAATTACTTTCTCAAATGAAGACTTGCTACCATTGGTGTCACCCATAACCTCGCTCTATACATTACTGTTATATGTCTCAAGAAGAATGTGCCAATAACATTAGTATATGATGGCTCCACAGTCAACGTTATACCACACAAAACAACATACAAATTGGGAATGAAAGAGCCAGACCGGAGTCCAACTAATCAAGGTTTTCGCGCATATAACGGAACTAGTCGCAAAGTGGTAGGACTGGTCAATATTACCGTAGCCACTGGGCTAGTCGAAAGAAAGGTCAACTTCCAAATATTCGATATTGAAGCATCCTTCAATATACTTCTGGGTAGGCCATGGATTCACTCTTCCAAAGTTGTGACCTCCACACTTCATCAGAAAATCAAAATACTACTCGATGGTTGAGTCATAACGATGAATTCTTCTAACATCAAGGCCATGATTGAGAAGATGTCCAGGAACCAACTTGTCTCTGACCCAGTACTCGAATTGGGAGGATTCCAGGTCATCAGTGTCATAGAGAGTGAGATTGCTCCTCTATACTTAATCCTTACTCCAACGTAGTGGTCAACAACATCTAGAAATCCAAGGGATACTGTAACACCACCATACACCAAGGTACCTTAACAAGGACTACCCAATGTATCACGGTGCTACCATCTCGGTTTCCCGAGGTAGTTTGCATTATAGTAACCATAATGAAACAAGCTTAATAAATAAATTAAGTAAATAAATTACAAGTCTCCCAAAAGAAAGTACAAAACTTAAACTCCAAAAGGTAACCAAAATAAAAAGTGATAACTATCTCGGCGGAAGCTAGACTACAAAACTGGTAGTGACTCAACCCTGTCCAATCCCGGCAAGCTACATCAACAACCATAACCTACTAAGTCAACTGCTCACCATCTGCGAATGGATCAACAGCCATAAGCTACATCAACAGGGTCAGACAACTGTATAATCAACATAACAATATCAACAACATAAACCATAAATCAACCAAGGCAAATTGTAATATCCATCCTCCAAAATCCATAGTAACCAGTAACCGACTACACATCCAGAATGTGTAGCCCTGCCAGATTACCCATCACAATGAGTAATCCACACTACCAGTAGGGACCGCAGCGGTAGCACCAAAATCATCGCTCATCGCAACGAGCGAACCCAGATCATTATTGTGCACATCCCCCTTGTGATGGGAGCCACAAGAGGCGAACATGGGGTTGGAACCATCTCCCAAAAATGGCTATACAACAACAATTAATAACTAATACAATAAATCTCAATCACACATTAACCATAAACGACCATCATATTATACTGTATACCAATTAAACAGCTAACTGAGTAGGGAAACTCTACCTGAACAGCGATCCAATTACTCGGCACAACAACGTAGACTAGAAAGCTTTTTCTACGAAGTCCTCACCTAATATAACATAAACCAATCAATAATACGGCATACAAATTGTGATTCACCCTAAAACCCCCAATATAACCCAATTAGGGTTTGACCAGTGTTAACAACACAACATAAAACTATGCTAGATGACTTACCCAATGATTACGGATGTAAAGATGCAAAAACCTGCAAAAACGAAGAACCCTAGCCTTGGAATGATGAAGATAGCAAAGGAAGCAATGATGTTGTTGTCTCTTTTGTGAAAAAGTGTTTAAGTAGATAATAAAATGGTTTAAGTCGATAAAACATGATTATATATGCTTCCCGTGTTACCTTAATCAAACCGCGGAAAAATAACGTAACGAGCCAGACACTCGGTCAAATATATGACACTCGACCGAGTGAGACGCACTCGATCGAGTAAGCCACACCCGATCGAGTTCCAACATACTCGCTCGAGTTCACACCAACGAGAAACCTGACATAACCACCACACCTCCTACTCGGTCGATTACCCCGTACTCGGCCGAGTAGCCTAGGACCAGTACTCTGATGTATTACAGTGTTCCCTCCTTAAAAACGAACTTCGTCCCCGAAGTTCAAACCCGTACCTGTAAAGAAAACCACCAACACTGACCAAAACCGAAACATACCCAAAGCGTAACCAAACCATACTCAACCCATGATCAAACAACCCGAAACGTACCTAAAACTGACCAAAATTGACCCAAAAACACACGCGATGATCTCCTACCCCCCTTAAAAGAACAAGGTTACGTCCCCGTAACCAAACATACCTGATCAAAAAGATTTGGATACCGCTCCTTCAATGCATCTTTCGGTTCCCATTTTGCTTCCTCAACATTGTGATTGGTCCACAACACCTTTAGCAACACTGTCTCACCGTTCCTAGTCTGGCGCACCTTACAATCCAAGATCTCTTTAGGCACTTCCACATAGGTCAAAGCCTCATCCAACTCAATGTTCTCAACCTCTAGCACATGAGATGGGTCACTCATATACTTCCGGAGTTGAGACACGTGAAAAACATTATGCACTCGGTCCAAAGATGGTGGCAAAGCCAACCGATTAGCCACCTAACTGATCCAATCCATCTCATAGGGTCATATAAACTTCTGGCTCAACTTGCCTCTCTTACCAATAAGCATCAGTCCACGCATAGGTGACACTTTCAAAAGAACCTTGTCACCCTCCTGAAACTCCCTACGATGCAAATTGGTATAGCTCTTCTACCGATCCTACGCTGCTTTCATCTTCTGCCTGATCAACTGTACCTGCTCAATCACATCTTGTACCATTTGTGGTCCTAAAACCATAGCCTCAGCGCTATCATCTCAACATATAAGACCCCTACACCTCCTGCCATACAAAGCCTCGAAAGGTGCCATGTGAATACTAGTGTGAAAGTTGTTATTGTATGAGAACTCAATCAAATGCAGCCTATCTTCCCAACTGCCACCGAATTCTATCACACAAGCTCTCAACATATCCTCCAAAGTCTTGATGATCCTCTCAATCTGTCCATCTGTCGCAGGATAAAATGTTGTGCTCATCTTTAAGGTAATTCTCATCAACTCATGCAACTCCTGCCAAAACCTGGATATAAATCGCGCCTCCCGATCTGACAGAATTTCTTTCAGTACCCCATGCAATCTCACCACATTCTTCCTGTACTAATTAGCCAACTGCATCTTACTCCAAGTATCTTTCATAGGAATAAAATGAGCTGACTTTGTCATTCAATCCACTATCACCCAAATCATGTTGTTACCTTGTTGAGTTCTTTGGTAACCCCACAATAAAGTCCATACAAATAGACTCCCACTTTCCCTCAGGTACATCAAGAGACTGAATCTTACCTTGTGGTCTTCGTTTTTCCCCTTTGACCCTTTGACAAGTCAAACATCTAGCCACAAACTTTGCTGTCTCCCTTTTCATCTCAGGCCACCAAAAAGTCTTCTTAAGATCCTTATAGAGCTTGTCACTTCCCGGATGTACTGAATATGGAGTGCAATGAGCCACGATCATGATCATCTTTCTCAGCTTCATATTATTAGGCAAGCACCACCTCTCATCGAACTGAACACTCTCATCTGTATGAATAGAGAACCTTGAAACTTTTCCCTTTTCACCCCATTTCTCCACTCATGAATCTTTGGATCAAAGTATTGCTTATTGTTGATCTCATCATAAAGTTCAAGTTCAATTGTGAAATCCCCAAGAGCATCCCCTTTGTGAATCATATGGATCCGCATCTTACTCACCTCATCCTTAAGCTTCATCAGTGATAAGGCAGTAGATAAGGAATGCACACTCTTCCTACTCAATGCATCAGCAACCACATTAGTCTTCCCTTCATAGTAAATAATTTCCATGTCATAGTCACCTATAAGCTCCATCCACCTCCTCTGACGCATATTTAGCTCCTTCTGGGTATAGATGTACTTCAAGCTCTTGTGATCTGAAAACACCTTAAAGGTTTCCCCATGGAGATAATGCCTCCAAATCTTCAGAGCAAATACGACTGCACCCAATTCCAAATCGTGAGTAGGGTAATTCTCCTCATAAGACTTAAATTGCATCGAAGCATGGGTAATGATTTTCGCATTCTGCATCAAAAACCAATCCAGACCACTCTTTGAAGCATTCGTTTATACCTCAAATTTCTCACTTCCCTCTGGCAAAGCTAAGATAAGAGTTGTAGTCAAACGCTCCTTTAAGGTTTGGAGTGCTATGTCACAACTCTTATCCCAGCGAAATTTATTCTCCCTCTGCATCAAAGTTGTCATAGGCCTAGCTATCTTTGAGAAATCTTTCACGAACCTCCTGTAGTACCCAGCCAAACCCAAGAAACTCCGAATTTCAGCCACATTCTTCGGTGCTTCCCAGTTTGACACCGCATCAATCTTGCTAGGATCCACCACTACCCCTTCCTTGGAAATCACATGGCCCATAAAAGCCACCTTTTCTAACCAAAATTCACATTTGGATAGCTTAGCATATAGTTGATTGGCGCAGAAGGTTTACAAAACCAGCCTCAAATGCTCCTCGTGCTCCTCCTTAGTCTTAGAGTAGACTAATATATCATCGATAAACACCACCACGAACCGATCCAAGAACTGATTGAAAACCCGATTCATCAAATCCATAAACACCTTTGGCGCATTAGTCAACCCAAACGACATCATCACATACTCATAGTGACCATACCTTGATCGAAAAGCTGTGTTAGGTATGTCCTCATCCCAAATCCTCAACTGATGGTAACCCGACCTTAAATCAATCTTTGGAAACACACCGGCCCCACTCAACTGATAAAAAAGATCATCAATCCTCAGCAAAGGATACCCGTTCTTCACCGTGACATGGTTCAATTCTCCATAGTCGATGCATAACCTCAAGCTGCCATCCTTCTTCTTCACAAATAGAACTGGAGCACCCCAAGGCGATACACTAGGTCTAATGTATCCCTTCTCGAGCAACTCATATAACTGCTTCTTCAATTCTCCCAGCTCCTTAGGTCCCATACGGTACAGGGCCTTAGATTTAGGTCTCGTCCCCAGCTTCAGCTCAACACTGAAATTAATATCCCTCTGCGGAGGTAACCCTGATATCTCATCTGGAAAGACATCACCGAACTCACTCACCACTGGTATCTCTGATGCTGATGGCTCCTCTATCCTGGTATCCTTTACATGGAAAAGGATCATAGGATACCCCTTCCTCTGGTACGCCTTAAAAGTCACCGCTGCAAATATCTTGACTTTGGGTTTGACCACAAACCCACGGTAAGACACCTTAACTCCCTTAGGCCCTTTTAAAGTGACTTTCTTCTGATAAAAGTCTATGGTAGCACTATACTTCCCCAACCAATCTATCCCAACTATGACCTCAAACCCATCAATAGGAAACTCAAACAAATCAATCAGAAAGTTGACTTGCCCAACCACCATAGACACCCCCTTGTACAACCTCCCACAAGATACAGACTCTGCTAATGGTATAAAGACCTCGTCTTTTATAGACTCATACTCCCCCAGGCCCATAGACTTTGCATGACCCTTAGACACAAACGAGTGTGTAGCTCCCGAATCAAACAAAACAAAAGTAGGAGTACTATTGACAAGAAAGGTACCAGTAACCACTTGAGCATCATCCTCAGTCGCCTGCTTATCTATCATGAACAAGTTGTCGTTGTTCTTATGACCTCCACCCTACACCGTGATGGCCGATGCAGTAGACTTTGCAACTGAATTCTTATTTGTATTACCATTCTGCCGCTGATAAGTCCCTCCATTATTGTGGTCTAAGTTGTCGTTGTTGTTGTTTTGGCCGCCCTGACTATTCCATGAACCAGCTGGTTGTTTGCTAGCCNGAGTGTGTAGCTCCCGAATCAAACAAAACAAAAGTAGGAGTACTATTGACAAGAAAGGTACCAGTAACCACTTGAGCATCATCCTCAGTCGCCTGCTTATCTATCATGAACAAGTTGTCGTTGTTCTTATGACCTCCACCCTACACCGTGATGGCCGATGCAGTAGACTTTGCAACTGAATTCTTATTTGTATTACCATTCTGCCGCTGATAAGTCCCTCCATTATTGTGGTCTAAGTTGTCGTTGTTGTTGTTTTGGCCGCCCTGACTATTCCATGAACCAGCTGGTTGTTTGCTAGCCATACTCTGCCCTGGAGCCTGTGAATAGCCTCCTCTACGCTGCCACTGGAAGCTATTCCCACCGAAGCTAGTGCACTCATACCTCTTGTGGCCAGAACTGCCACAGTTGTAACATTGCAACCCAGAGTTACCACTACTGCTTCGACCACCCCGACCCCCATAAGAAGATCCTCCACTAAAAATAGATCCACCAGAGAAAGCCCTCCCCTGTTTGTAGTCCCCACGCTTTAACCCTGAAGTTCCAGTGCCTTCGCTATCCGCGTTCCTCTTCTCATTCCCCTTCTATTTAGTCTTATGAGCCATGTCAACAACCTCTCTGCATTGCTAGCTCTTTCATAAACCTCCTTTAAGTCCGTAAGAACCTCACCAGGTAGCCTTTCTAAGATCTTTAATGACAACCCCTTCTCGAAGCAAAGAGTCAAGCTTAGTTGGCTTAACTTTATGTCATCCACATAGCGTGCTAGCTCATTGAGCCTGCGGTAGTACTCCGCCACAGTCATGCTCTCAGTCATGCGGAAATAAGCAAACTCCGCCCTCAACTTATTCTGAATGTGCTCTGGAACAAACTAATGCCTCATCGCCCATTTAAACTCAGCCCAATGGATAACAGGTTCCCCCCAAGTTCTTATAGAACTCGCCAGCATTCTCCCTCTCACGGTTCTACTACACCCAAGCCTCATCCCCCAGGTAGAACGCAGCTTGTTCCACCTTCATCTCCTCCGAACAGTTAACCACCTCCAAAACACTCCTCATCTCTCAATGCCAATTATCAAGCATATTTGGCGCCCCTGTGCCCTCATAATTAGTAGGGTTAAAGCGCGAGATGGTGTTGCTCATTTGAGTAGAATAAATGACCACCTCCTTCGCCTTCCCCACATTTTTAAGAGCCTCAATAAGAGCCTCCTGATGCTTGATCATATGAGCAATATCCTTAACACTTATCTCCGCAACTCTCATTTACGCAGCAGATCTCTTTGGCGGCATTCTTTGAGCTATAAAAGGTGAACAATCATAAGCACCTAGCCTACGACCCAAAGCAAACACAAAACCTCGCGAAGAGAGTACTCGGTCGAGTATCAAAAGACACTCGGTCGAGTACAAGCCACTCGGTCGAGTCCCATATGTACTCGGTCGAGTGCAACCGCTCCAGAAACTGACCAGAAACTACAAGAAAACGTACTCGTTTGAGTACATTATGTACTCGGTCGAGTACTCACCACTCGATCGAGTGCTCAACTCTCTCGGTCGAGTAAAAAACTTCCAGGAACTTTGGTCCAAAAACGTAGATTACCCACTTGGTCGAGTGCCAGAGGCTCGGTCAAGTAGCCCTTACTCGGTCAAGTCCCTGCTCTACCCAGTCGAGTTATGCCAAGTTCGAACAAAACTCATGCTTAAACATATATATATCATACACATATCCTAGCCACATGTTACTAAGCACAAAACCATACCATACCACCAATCCTGTTCATACATTCCAACACCAACTCATACCCCAACACTTCCATGAAGTTTACATCATACCTTAATTCAACATACATATAAGACATATAAACAATCAACGATCCCTAGACACCGCGTAGTGATCGGTTCAAAGTTGTAAAGGCAAAGCTGCGGTCTTAGGACGTCTCCCAAGCCTTTGCGGTAGCTCTAAACAACCCCTACCCAGGTTTATTTAATTTAGACACCTTATGTTCATTTTTTTCGTTGGTTTTAGGTTCCAAAATTGTTGCTTTGATACCACTTTATAACACCCCTATACACCAAGGTACCTTAACAAGGACTACCCAATGTATGACGGTGCTACCATCTCGATTTCCCGAGGTAGTATGCATTATAATAACCATAATGAAAAAAGTTTAATAAATACTTTAAGTAAAGAAATTACAAGTCTCCCAAAAGAAACTACAAACCTTAAACTCCAAAAGATAACCAAAACATAAAGTAATAACTACCTCGGCGGAAGCTAGACTACAAAAATGGTGGTGACTCAGCCATGTCCAATCCCCGCAAGCTACATCAACAGCCATAACCTGCTAAGCCAACTGCTCAGCATCCCCGAATAGATCACCACAGTTTTGAAAACATAAAATGGGGTCAGCCAACTGTATAATCAACATAACAATATCACAACTTAAACCATAAATCAACCAAACCAAATTGTAACATCCATCCTCCAAACTCCATAGTAACCAGTAACCGACTACACATCCAGAATGTGTAGCCTTGCCAGATTACCCATCGCAACGGGTAATCCACACTGCTAGTAGGGACCGCAGCCTTACCACCAAAATCCCCGCTCATCGCAACGAGCGAACCCAGATCATTATTGTGAACATCCCCCTTGTGATGGGAGCCACAAGAAGCGAACATGGGGTTGGAACCATCTCCCAAAAATGGCTTCACAACAACAATCAGTAACTAATGCAATAAATCTCAATCACACATTAACCGTAAACGACCGTCACGTTATATCGTATACGAAATAAACAGCTAACTAAGTAGTGAAACCCTACCTGAACAGCAAACCAAGTACTAGGCACAACAACGTAGACTAGAAAGCTTCTTCTACGAAGTCGTAACCTAATATAGCGTCAACCAATCAATAATACGACATACAAATTGTGATTCACCCTAAAACCCCTAATCTAACCCAATTAGGGTTTTGACAAGTCTTAACAAAATGACACAAAACTATGCTAAATGACTTACCTAAGATTACGGATGTAAATATGCGAAAACCCTCAAAAACGAAGAACCCTAGCCTTGGAATGATAAAGATAGCAAAGGAAGCAGTGATTTTGTTTTCTCTTTTGTGAAAAAGTGTTTAAGTAGATAATAAAATGGTTTAAGTCGATAAAACATGATTATGTATGCTTCTCGTGTTACCTTAATCAAACCGCGGAAAAAATAACGTAACGAACCGGACACTCGGTCGAGTATACGACACTCGACCGAGTGAGACGCACTCGATCGAGTTCCAACATACTCGCTCATGTTCACACCAACCAGAAGCCTGACAGAACCACCACACTTCCGACTCGGTCGAATACCCTGACTCGGCCGAATACCCCATACTCGGCCGAGTAGCCTAGGACCATAACTCTGATGTATTACAGATACTTCCTGGGTATGTCTTTGAATCCCATTAGCAAGAATACCTTCCCACTTTTCAAATAAGGTAATTCTCAGAAAATAGCTTTGGGCTAGGGTACAAACCCCCTACGAAAGAAGCCTATGAAATGCTCACACAATACTTTAATCGGAAACATCAAAGCATCCAAATGCGCCCATATCACCCCACACTGAATGGGTACTTTTTCAAAGACGGGGATCATGAACCTTTTCATGGATTTCCTGAACCTTGGATTTTTGAAGGCAACAAGCTGGCCAGAATTGAAGTGTTCCATGACTGCTACCTCATTTCACAAGAAACGGCTCATGCCGTCAATGCACGTCAGACACCTTGTCTCGATGGGCAAGCTATTAACCTTCTGTTTGGAGACTATCGGTTTTGTGAAGGCAGCCCAAGATGAAATCATTACCACGATACTCTGGGACGACCATTTCAATCCAACAGCTCTTATTACAGACGCGGATATAGCCAAGATTTAGACGTGATGGAGAAAGTCAATCAAATCGACGAACAATGAAGGAAGTCACTTCAAGCTCACAATTGGCGAAGGAGATATGTTCAAAGGAGAGCTATAAGATGACAAGTTCGAGTGTGAGTCATATTCGGAGTCTGAGTCTAAGTCTAGAGAAGTTATTAGGGCGTCTCCTCCTACTGTCAGTACCCTACCCATCATTTATCCTAGTGTGTCTTCTAGTTTAGCGTCATCTAATAATAGTAATCTGAGTAATGTCTCAGAGACTGTTCCTCTGCCACCATTAACCACTGCTCCGGTGGCATTTTGTTTCAGCTCTTTTCAAACTTTAATAAAAATAAACCGGATTCAGCATACTCCTCGTGTTATTTTGATTGCAATTCTATTTATGACGATATTAAGGATGATCGTGACCCTGACTCAATCAAACTACCTCCCTAAATAATTAAAGAAATATTATAAGAGGGATAAGGGGAACCAGTTATAGAGAATACTGAATCAATCAATTTGGGAACGGACCTAGAACCTAAAGAACTTAGGTTAGGGACAACCCTAGACCTAATCGAAAGGGCTCAGTTCATCCCTTTCTCAACGAGTTCAAAGACGTTTTTGCTTGGTCTTACAAGGACATGCCAAGGATAAACAGGGACATCGTCGAGCATCGAATTCCGATCAAGCCAGGGTATAAGCCAGTGAAAAAAAATCATTGTAGAATGAGAATAGAGTAAGCTCTCAAGATCAAAGAAGAGGTCGATAAGCAATTCAAAGCCGGATTCATTAAAGTTTCTGAGTACTCTGAATGGGTGGCTAATATAGTCCTCGTGCCCAGAAAGGATGGGAGAATCCGGGTTTGTGTTGACTTTAGAGACCTAAATAAAGCCATTCCAAAGGATGACTTTCCATTGCCACATAGCGACATATTGGTAGATAACATGGCCGATCACGCATATTTGTCGTTCATGGATGGGTATGAAGGTTATAATCAAATCAGAATGGCTGAAGAAGACATGCATAAGACAACATTCGTCACTCAATGGGGTACATACTGCTACAATATTATGCCATTCGGATTAATCAATGCTGAAGTTATATATCAACGAACGGCCACAACCCTGTTGCATGACATGATGCATAATGATGTGGAAGTGTATGTCGACGATATGATGATCAAATCCAAAGATAGACAAGGTCAGATTTCCAATCTTCGTAAGTTCTTCCTTAGGCTTCGAAAGTACAACATGAGACTAAATCCTCAAAAATGGGCATTCGGTGTGACATTGGCAAACTGCTAGGATACGTAGTCAGTCAAGGGGGGATAGAGATTGATCCATTCAAGATCAATACCCTAATCGAGATAACTCAACCGCAGACAGAGAATGAAGTACGGGGTTTTCTGGGTAAATTAAAGTTCACTACATAAGCCAGTTCATCTTCAAACTCACCATGATTTGTGAGCCAATATTCAAAAAGCTCAAGAAGACAGACTACACCATGTGGGACGATGACTGTCAAAAGGCGTTCGAAAAGATAAAATAAATCTTGGCCAAGCCACCTATCCTTATGACACGGCAAAAGGACCAACCTTTACCTCTATACCTCACCGTAAAAAAAATAAAAAATAAAAAATAAAAAAATAAAAAAATAAAAAACAACCATACCGGTGCCATGCTTGCTCAGACAGTAGGTAAAGAACAGAGAGCCATATACTAGTACGAAAGAATGCCTCCAAATAAAGTGTCCGTCGCAACGGGTATGTCTACTGAAGAAGTAGAAAGGCTATTGGAGATGAACGATGTACTAACGGAGGCGCTGAAAAATTCTATGAAGTCAACGGAGGTGGATGCAACAAAGATAAGCTCGGCTATAGCTCGTCACATGCCTACAAAGTATGACGGGTTAGGTGAGCCATCGTTTATGGTAGATTGGTGCAGAGAATTTGACAAAATATTTGAACTATTGAATTGCCTAGAAGAGATGCAGTTAGAACAGGCTGCTTTCTACCTCAAAAGGAAATCGGGCTTGTGGTGGTGTAAGAACAAGAACATGTTCATGGAATATTACAAGGAGATGGGTGAAGTCTATATTCCTTGGCTAAACTTCAAGCTGATGCTGAGAAACACATTCGTGCCTGAACAGATTAGCAGCAGGATGAGGGCTTAGTTTGATTCTTTTAAGATGACAGTTGAAGAATGTCATAAAAGTTTTATGGAGTTATCTGAGTATGTGAGTGACCTAAACATGGGAAATGAAATTTTGGCCGTGAGGTTTGAAAAGGGGCAATTGATAGATATTAAGAAGAGGCTTGTAGCTAAGGAGCCAACTAGTGTTAAGGAAGTGTATTAGAGAGCTGGTCACGCTGAGAGAATATCAGATATGCTGAAGGAGGAAAAGAAGGAGAAAGGACAAAAGAGAAGGGCTGAGACAGTAAGTGAGAGTGGTGCAATAACTAACAAAAAGTCGAACTACAATCAGTGCAGATCATATTCCGCTGGAGAAGGTAGCTAAGCGAAAGAGGGCAGCATCAACAAGAGCGGCGGCAGGAGCCAAAGTAAGGGGACAACTTAATTGTGGAGGTGCTACAACTGTAAGGAGATGGGACATCGAGCTTTTAAGAGTATAAGTGCGCCAAGAAATGGAAATAGGAGTGAAGTTCAGGGTGGTTACCGTACGCCAGCGCCAAGTTATGGGAGTAACAGGTTTTCAGGCAATTGGAGCAACCAAAGGAGTTATGTCTACAACAGTAACCAGAACCGTTACAATTATAACCATAATTACAGTAGAGGATTGTATCAGAAGCCAAACAATGGTGAAAATTAGACTAGTGATGCTAAGTATGAGGAGATCTTCAAATACTGTGTCAAATGTGGAAAAGTTGGTCATACTGGGGCGCAATGCAGGGAAAGTATCATCACCATAGTGTCTAGTATTAATGGGATGCTAGATAGGTCTATAGAGAAAGGTTTTGTTGTTTTTCAGGCTAATAGTAACCATACCATGTTTAACATAGATCTGAGGGGCACTCCCTCAACTACAAAGTTTACTTCTTCACATGTAAGGTTAGTGCCTGGTAGGGAACATAGGGTGATACAGGCTAATGATGAGGAGAGACTGGTTGATTTTGGGTTTGGGACTACACCTGGTGGTCGTGTTCAACCAAGGATGAGGTTTGCTGTTTCTAATCAGCCTTTTGAAGGACCTGTTTTTTTCATGTAGGTCGATTTCCTGGGGATGTTGGTGGTGTTCAGGGAGGGTTGGGTGTCTAGGATGATGCGGTTATGGTTGAGGCTGGAGGGGATGTTGATGTTGCTGGGTTTGGAGGTGGGGTTGGTTTGGGGGTGCAGGATAATGGTGTGGAGCTGGGAGAGGAAAGGGAAGGCATATAAGGATTTCAAGGAGTTCTGGGTGACGGAGAAGGCCCTAATTAGGGGCTTAATGCAGTTGTTGTTGATCCTGTTACTGGGGGGTGGGGGATGGTTGGGGGGATATAATTCTCAACCTTAATCCCCCTCAACATGGTGATTTAAATCAGGTCAATACTCAGCAATCTGAAGAGTATCATAGTGCTGATGAGGACTTCTAGCAAGATGTTGCTGGTGTTGGAAATATGGGGCCCCCTCCACAACTTCAAGCTACCGACCCTTATGCATTTGCTTCTCGTTTGATTGGAGGAAAAGGATTATTGGACAGAGATTTACTGTAACACCCCCAGAAGAAACTGCTCGACCCTGGCCATAGTTGCTCTTTTTGAAGTGGGATTGACCGCCCCCTTCACTCTCAGCCTTCCGCTTATCCGA
>VHZZ01006529.1:54717-65743 GCA_009801015.1 Silene noctiflora | reverse complement strand
TCGTTATGAAAATATCCCGACTCCAAAGATATTACTAATATTCATTATAAATAATTATCCTTCAATTATTTACGGATTAAATAACTTATCATTTATGAATTACAGAATAATAATTAATACGACTTAGTTTATTATTACTACGAACCACAAATTACGAATTTCGAATTACGAAGCAACAAATCAAGACGATGACTACGTATATAATATCGCAACTAAGACTACAACCCGACTACTAATCTGGCCCAAAACCACCAACTCCGTCCCTCACAGCCACCGACTCCACCGTGGTTGTTCCCCCTGCACCATGGTGGACCCCTCCTGCCACCACCAGCGACCTCGACTCCAACCACCGAGCCCATTCACCACCAATTCAGACTCCACCTCACACACTCACCCACTTTGACTCGTGATACAAACCTCAAACACCACTGTCTACACTACTCCCTGCCACCACTGGCCATCACCATCACCACCACCAGCACATGGGGGTTCTAGTGGCAGCCTCGCCACCACCTCGACACTACACACCACTACTCTTGGCGTCACCAAAACCAGGCAGACACCACAAACAACCCAGAACCAACCCAGAACAACCCTTGAACCCGACACTAAAACTGACCCACATCTCCATAACCACCCGACGCCACCACTTCTGGACACCACCCTAGTCACCACTGACCCACGGTGTTTCCATGGGTGGTCCTCCTCGACATCAGACACCTCATACAACTCGCCAACCCCACTAATCTTAGCTTATACTCACACCACACTTTGTTTTCCATTCATTCTCCCCCTACTCTCTGCTTCTCCGGCCACCGTCACCTGACACATCCTCTGACCACCACTGTCGTCGACTCAAGCCAAAACACCAACCCTAAACACCCCAGGTCAGTCGACTCAAACTTTGGTTCTAATTACACGGTTCTCTTCCCATGCTCAACCCAGAACTGACCCGTTGCATAACCCATCGAAAACCACCCTAGACACCACCATAAACACCCACTATGGTCAATAAAGGTCTGGTCAGGGTTTCTAATGTACCTAATAACCCAGCCCCTGAGCACGGTCTATGGGTGGCTAACTACTCTAGGTCGATAGCCTCAAAAAGAACGACTACATGAAAGAAAATGCTGCTCGTGTTACCTCATTCAGTCAGGGAAACGGCGGATGCTAAGGCTCTAGCAACCTCCACTAGGTGTGTATGCACGGTGGCTGAGTTGGTGTGGGAAGTGGGAAGGATTTGGGTAGGTAAAAGAATGAAAGGATTGAATGGTTGGTGAGTGAAGAATGTGACGGTATGGAAGCATAAGGGGAATGGTTGGTGAGTTCATTCGGTTCATTGAATCGTTTGATTACAAGGTGCATCGTCTTTAGTTCGTTAATTAAAATGAGGTGCATCGAAACTAAAATCATTGTAACCAAATACACGCATAAAACGAGGATAATTAATTGGGTAATTATCATAATCATAATTGTTCGATTATCGCTTTTCTAAATATCGTTCCAAATATTAAATTACGAAAGTAATTAATTTATTATGATCGGTATTATTATTTAATTGTGACATATATATATATATATATATATATATATATATATATATATATATATATATATATATAKATATTCTATTCGAGTTACTATGTTTATGTACGCATTATTTAGCTACTAAAAGACGGGGTATTATAGTTTAGCATATTTAATTATCGATGTTTTTGATGTAATTGCTGGGATGTCACAGTTATGCCAAGAGGGGAGGCTGGACCCCTAGGGGGTTTGTGCGTGGCATAACGGTGGTTGGTCGGCCTTTGGCCAGCCGATTAACTCCATGTTGTTTTTATTGCAGGAAATAAATGTTTTTAAGCACCATATGCCTAAATTCTTAAGCAGCAGCTTATGTTTATTGTTTATCTTATATCAAAACCATGCCTCCTAAGAGACCTACACCTACACCCACTACCATGTCACAAGAGGAGATCGATCGGTTGTTTTCTATGAATGAAGCTTTGACTGCTGCATTGAAGTCAAAGGGAGACAGTCAGGATCCAACTAAGGTGAATGCTACCATTGCAAGGCACAACCCAACCAAGTATGACGGATTGGGAGAGCCATCCTTGCTGGGGGATTGGCATAGAGAGTTTGACAACCTGTTCGAGCTGATTAAGTGTCCCGCGGAAATACAAGTGGATCAAGCTGCATATTATCTGAGAGGAAAGGTCGGGCTATGGTGGACTCGCAACAAGGAGGAAATAAGAGAGGCTAGTCTTGGGAATAATAATCCTTATGTGAAGTGGTCATCATTCAAGAAGTTGATGGGAGCCGTATTTGTTCCCGAGCACATCAGGAGCAAAATGAGGGCAGAATTTGATTCTTTCAAGATGACAGAGGACATGACTATGGAGATCTACTATAATCGGTTTATGGAGTTGTCTGAGTATGTGGCGGACTTGAACTATAGTGAAGAAATATTATCACTAAGGTTTGACAAGGGATTGACCATGAGTATTAAGAAACGGTTGACAGTTGGTCACCCAGAAAGCATTGATGATATCTATCAGCGGGCTAGGCATGCAGAGAGAATTGCAGACATTCTTAAGGAAGAGAAGAAGGAGAAAGGGGGGAAAAGGAAGAGTGATGCCGCAGGAGAGGGAGGAAATAAGAAGCAAAATGTCAACCAGTATCGCAACTTTTTCTCTAACAGTGCACCGGCGGGGTCTTTTGGCCGCGACACTGATGGTTGGATGGTGTCAGGAGGAGCTGGCGGAACCACGTGTTTTCGATGTGGGAAACCAGGACATAAGAAGGTGGATTGCAGAGCTAATATATCTATGCAAGGTGGAGGTTACCGCACTCCTACTTCAGGCTATGGGAATAATCAAAGATTTGGTGGTTGGAGCAATCAGAGAAACTTCAACAATAATTCTACTCCAAACCGCTTCAACAATAATCAGGGCAATGGGAATAATAACCTTCAGAAGATAATGAACAGTGGAAGTCAACAGACTGGGATAGCTGGGAGTGGTCAGGGAGGAGCCAAGAGCACAGGGAAACTATTTATGATGGGGAATGAAGCTGCGAAGGAAGATGCTTATGTTGTCACGGGTACCTTTCTTGTTAACTCTTCACCTACCTATGTTTTATTTGACTCGGGGGCTACCCATTCATTTATTTCTAGTGAGCATGCTAAGATTTTAAAATTGGAAGAATTTGATGTGATTAAAGACTTAGTTGATATACCTTCAGGGGACTCTATACCCTGTAATCGATTCTATAAAAATGAGCCTGTTAAGATTTGGGAGGTTGTCTTTCTTACCAACTTAATTGAATTTCCTTTGGGAGGTTTTAAGGTGATCCTTGGGATGGATTGGTTAGGAAGATATAGAGCCTTTATTGATTGTCACCAAAGGAAAGTCACCTTGAAGGGACCTAAGGGAGTAACAGTATCTTATAAGGGATTTGTGGTTAAACCAAAGATGAAACTTATAACGACAATTACCTTAAAATCTTGTTTGAGGAAGGGAGGACAGTTAATTTTGTGTCATGTAAGGGACATGAGGGATGAGGCGTCGAGTGCTGGGGACAGCGAGGTAGTAAGGGATTTTCAAGATGTGTTTCCAGAGGAGATACATCGGTTACCACCTCAAAGGGATATTGATTTTGGCATCGACTTAAAACCTGGAACTGGACCTATTTCTAAAGCACCTTATAGAATGGCACCTAAGGAGATGAATGAGCTCAAAAAGCAGTTGAATGAGTTGTTAGATAAGGGTTATGTGAGGCCAAGTGTGTCACCTTGGGGAGCACCTGTATTATTTGTAAAGAAGAAGGATGGTAGAATGAGGCTGTGCATTGATTACAGGGAGTTAAATAAGATGACCATAAAGAATCGGTACCCTTTGCCTCGAATTGATGATTTATTTGACCAGTTAAGTGGGGCTGAAATGTTTTCTAAAATTGATTTGAGGTTAGGATGCCACCGGTTGAGGATTAAGAATGAGGATATTCCAAAGACTGTATTCAGGACTAGATACGGACACTATGAATTTGTTGTTATGCCATTTGGATTAACTAATGCACTGACAATCTTCATGGACTTGATGAACCGTGTGTTTAGTCCTTATTTGGATCAGTTTGTAGTTGTCTTCATCGATGATATCCTGGTGTATTCTAAGGATAGGGAGGAGCATGAGAAGCATTTAAGGATTGTGTTGCAGACCTTGAGGGAGAATAACCTCTATGCTAAGTTGAGTAAATGTGAGTTCTGGTTGGAGAAAGTTGCCTTTCTGGGGCATGTAGTATCTAAGGATGGTGTATCGGTGGACCCAAGTAAGATTGAAGTTGTTTCCAAGTAAGAGAGGCTAAAAAATATGGGTGATGTTCGGAGTTTTCTAGGGTTAGCTGGCTATTATAGAAGGTTTATGAAGGACTTATCAAAGATAGCTAAGCCTTTGACTAGTTTAATGAGGAAAGAGTGAATGCTCAAATGGGATGAGAGTTGTGAGAAGGCATTTCTAACCTTAAAGGAACGCCTGACTACAACTCCTATTCTAGCTTTACCTGAAGGGAGTGAGAATTTTGAGGTGTATACAGATGCCTCGAAAAATGGTTTGGAATGTGTGTTGATGCAAAATGGTAAGGTGATCGCTTATGCTACAAGGCAGCTGAAGCCGTATGAGGAGAATTACCCAACAGATGATCTTGAACTAGGAGCAGTGGTATTTGCACTTAAATTGTGGTGCCATTATCTGTACGAGGCTACTTTTAAAGTGTTTTCTGACCACAAGAGCTTGAAGTATATTTATACCTAGAAGGAATTAAATATGAGGCAAAGAAGATGGATTGTGTTAATTGGAGATTATGATATGGAGATCGTGTATCACGAAGGTAATGCTAATGTCGTGGCAGATGCATTGAGTAGGAAGTCAGACCATACTCTATATATTGTTATGTCAAGGATAAGGTTGCAGGAGGAAGTGGAAAGAATGGGAATTTGCATGATCCGAAAGGGAGAATCAATGGGAGACTTAACAGTGGAATTAGAGATATATGCTGAGATCAAGGAAAAGCGGAAAGGGGATGAGAAGCTCAGGAAGTGTCGCGCGGCCGTGGAGAGTGTCATGGGGCCGGATGGACATTCCAAGTTCGGAATCCATAATGATGGAAGTCTTAGGTTTGCAGGAAGGTGGTGTGTACCAAATGATGAGGAATTAAAGAGAAGGATTTTAACTGAAGCTCATTCTACTCCATATTTTGTTCATCCTGGGGGAGATAAGCTATATAAAGACTTGAAGAAAATTTTCTGGTGGCCTAACATGAAGAAGGAAGTGGCTGATTTTGTTGCTAGATGCCTGATTTGTCAAAGAGTAAAGGGAAAGCACAAGAGACCTCAGGGTAAGGTTCAATCATTAGATGTACCTGAATGGAAGTGGGAGAGTATTTCAATGGACTTCATAGTGGGGTCGCCTAGGATTCAAAAGGGAAATAATATGATATGGGTGATAGTGGATAGATTGACTAAGTCAACTCACTTCATTCCTATGAAGGACACTTGGAGTAAAGCTGAGTTGGCTAAGGCATATATCAAGTATGTGGTGAAGATTCATGGTGTGCCTAAGGACATCATTTCTGATAGAGACTCAAGTTTTATATCTATGTTCGTCATGAGTTGCAATCTTTGATGGGGACCCAGTTGAAGATGAGCACTGCATTTTATCCAGCTACTGATGGTCAGACTGAGAGGACAATTCAAACCCTGAAAGATATGCTAAGAGCCTGTGTGATGGAGTTTGGAGGATCATGGGAGGAGAGGTTGGATTTAATAAAGTTTTCATACAATAATAGCTACCATGCTAGCATTGGTATGGCACCTTTTGAAGCCTTGTATGGGAGAAAGTGTAGGAGTACAGTTTGTTGGGATGATAGAGCTGATGTGGTGGTGTTAGGACCTGAGATGATACAATAAATGGTGGAGCAGGTACAAGTGATTCGACAGAAAATGCGTGTAGCGCAGGATAGACAGAAAAGCTATGCGGATTTGAAGAGAAGTGAGATAGAATTTGCTGTGTGGGATAAAGTATTGTTGAAAGTGTCTCCAATGAGGGGAGTAATGAGGTTTGGGAAGAGAGGGAAGTTGAGTCAGAAGTTTGTTGGACCATATGAGATCTTAGACAAGGTTGGAGAGGTAGCTTATCGTTTGCCATTACCTCCAGCTTTGGATAAGGTTCATAATGTTTTTCATGTTTCACAGTTAAGGAAGTATGTGAGTGACCCTACCCATGTCTTGGAGCCTGAGCATGTAGAGATTGATGAGCAACTGTCATATGTAGATGAGCCAAAACAGANATTGTTGAAAGTGTCTCCAATGAGGGGAGTAATGAGGTTTGGGAAGAGAGGGAAGTTGAGTCAGAAGTTTGTTGGACCATATGAGATCTTAGACAAGGTTGGAGAGGTAGCTTATCGTTTGCCATTACCTCCAGCTTTGGATAAGGTTCATAATGTTTTTCATGTTTCACAGTTAAGGAAGTATGTGAGTGACCCTACCCATGTCTTGGAGCCTGAGCATGTAGAGATTGATGAGCAACTGTCATATGTAGATGAGCCAAAACAGATATTGGATAAGAAGGTTAGGAAGACTCGTAATGGTGAGACGGTTTTGAAAAAGGTTTTGTGGTTTAATCATAAGGTGGAGGAAGCTACTTGAGAAGCTGAAGCTGTAATGAGGGAGAAGTATCCCCATTTATTTGTTTAGGGTATGTTGGTTACAGGGACGTAACCCTTTTTTTAGGGGGGTGGAATGTGACACTTTGGATTTTTGAGCTTATTTTTGTGCTTAACATCCTATAATAGTAGGTTAGATGTGTTTAGTTGTGTTTATATGGTAATGGTAATGAGGCTTTCGTAGCATTCTTGGGCGAACTTCGGGACGAAGTTCATTTTAAGGGGGGAAGACTGTAATACCCCATAATTTAGTTAAGGTTATATGAATAATTTATGTAACATGAATAATTAATTAAAGGCTTTAGTGTAACAATTTATTGTTAAGACGGTAATTAAATAAATAAATAAGTGAAGAATAAGTCGCAGTTGAATAATAATAATAATAATAATAATAATAATAATAATAATAATAATAATAATAATAATAATAATAATAATAATAATAATAATAATAATAATANAATAATAATAATAATAATAATAATAATAATAATAATAATAATAATAATAATAATAATAATAATAATAATAATAATTAACAATAATTAACAATAATAATTATAAGTAATAATAATTGGTAATTGTTCGATAAATAATTAGTATTCGTATAATAATAATAATAACAATAGAACTTGTATATGGGCCTAGCTTAGTATAAATAGATAAGAATAGACCATACCCTAGCCTTTACCATCACAAAAACATAAGACTAAAAACAAAAATAGATCTAGAGAGAAGGAAACATCGTATAATTGTTGAAAGGTAAATCGGTTTTGCAAATCTAATTGTTTAATTAAATCATTCACATGGCTAGATTTGAGATCGTCGCAAACACCACATAGATCACCGTAGACTCGTGTTTTGACCGTAGGACTGACCTTGGACCGTCATGACCAAGACTTGACCTAGCCTAGGCCGTCGAGGTCGTCGGGGGTGGTTGTAGGGGCGGCAAAACAGGCTGAGCAAGGAGTTATCGCGGGAATTAAAACCACGATTTGGACCCGTGTCTTTGACCCAATTGACCTGGGTTGGTTTGGGTGGTTGCTGGTGGTTGGGGTGACCACGAGGAGGTTTTTGGGGTGGTGACAGGCGGAAGTTGGGGCCGTGGGGTGGCCGGAGTAGACGAAAACAGGGGAAAGGCTCGTGTTTGGGAAAACCGTCTTAAGACGGGTTTATTGACCAAGGCAGGGGTGTCGTGGGTGGTTGGACCACACTGTTGGAGTCATCGTACATCAGAGGTGATGTGGGTGGTAGCCAGTGGTGGCGTGGTGGCCAGAGTGGTGGTGAGAGGGGTTGGTATTTGTGTTCACGAAGGAGACCGTACAATGAGACCCTAGGGCTGGCTGGTTTGGCTTGGTGGTTAGGCTCGGTGTGGACATAGGTGGCCAGTGGAGACCACCGTGGTGCAGGGTGGCTGACAAAGGTGGAGGCAGGTGGTTGCAGGTCGTGGATGTGGGTGTTTGGGGCGTGTTTTATGCGCGTGTGAAGGGGAGTTTGTTGTTGTGTTCGTAAGTTGTAATACGACAATAATTCGTATGTTTTCTATAATAATTATCTAGTAATTAATTAGTAATTAATAAATAATTTAATTCGTAAATTAATGTAATAATCGAATAATGAATTAATTATCAAAATACTTGTTTTAGGTGACGGTTTCGAGGTGGAATATTTCTAACTATTTCTTGGATTTTGCTGACGGAGTTGCTAGCTTGCAAGTAGGATATACCTACTCAACTGCGATTATAATGTGTTGTTAATTGTTGGCTTGTTTATATATGACGATGTTGTTGGATGGCTTATTGTGTTGGTTGATTATTTAAGGCATATGATATATATATTTTATTTGTTATTGGCATGGCATGCATTCATATTGAGTCGGATGCTGGTGTAGTGTGGAATTGGAATTGGTTACTTTGTTTAGGCCCATGGCTGGTCTGCAGGCGTGACCATGGTGTCCTCAGGCGTTGTCCTGGATCTCAACGACGGTTGAGTTTTACCTCGGCCTAGGGAATGGCGGGGCGGGAGTTCGGGATGTGATCACGGGAAGTATTGGAGTTGTGTGATGGTGTCGGATGCGGAGGTGCATCGGTTGCATGGTCTCATACTTGTATGCATTTATTATTGTCATGTTGTTTATTTATATCCTACTCAACCTCGTGGTTGACCGTGTATTCGTGAACACCTGTGATGAACCAATTATTGGGGAGCAGATTGATTGACAGGAGTTCTGTTGACTAAGCTGGGAGCTGGATGGCGTGAGGCTATAGGAGAATTTAGGAGACTAGATCACTTTAGTTTAATGATTCAGTTTTTATTTTCCGCTGCGACTGTAATTTATTTAATTAAGTATTTTGGATTTGGTTTGTAATAATTGGCCTCAACGCTAAAGTTTTAATTTAAAGTACTGTTGTTTCGTTATCTTTGTAATCACTGCCTCAGGCAACTGAGATGGTAAAAGTCTTATTTATTTGGGAATGTCTAACTAAAGGCTCCTGAATAAATGAGGGTGTTACAATGAGTTTGTTCTTCATCTTATCAGGAAACCTTTCCTTCCTTAGATGCGGCCACACAAGGTCTCCTGGCTCAAAGTTCTTGGCTTGCTTAGGACCCTTTGACCTAGCTTTGTATGCCTCATTTGTCTTCTCAATTTGTATCTTGACTTTAGCATGAATGTTCATCATTTGCTCCACTCTTTTCTTGGCATCAAAGTTGGTATGGTTCCTCTTGATAGGTGCAGGATCAGTAGGCATGAGAGGCTTATTGCCATAGACCACTTCAAATGGAGACTTGTCCGTGCTTGTTGATGGTGCTCTATTGAAAGCAAACTCAGCAAGAGCCAGCTTAAGATCCCAATCCTTCAAGGATTTAGCAACTGTACATCTTAGGATCCTCTCCAATGTCTTGTTGGTCACTTTTGTTTGTCCATCAGTTTGAGGGTGATGGCTGGTGCTAAAGAGGAGCCTAGTCTTCAACAGCTTTCATAGGGTCCTCTAGAAGTGGCTCATGAACTTGAAATCCCTATCAGAGACAATGGACTTAGGGACACTATGTAGTTTGACCACTTCTTTGAAATAGAGCTCAGCTACCCCAACTGCATCCTCAGTTTTTTTGCAAGCAATGGAGTGTGCCATCTTGCCAAACCAATCCACAACAACCATGATTGAATCCTTGCCTCTTTGTGTCCTTAGTAAAGAAACAATGAAGTCCATACTAATATCCTCTCATGGTTTGTTTGGGACTGGTAATGGTGTGTATGGGCCTGTTTGAAAGTAGGAATTGGATTGTTGGCATGGAGCACACCTTTTGATCACATCTTGGACATCTCCAAGCATCTTAGGCCAGTAGAATTTAAAGGTGATCAAATGGTCCAAGCCCGTTGGCCCGGCCCGGCCCAACCCAATCTTTTCACGGGCTTGGGCCATAAAATTAGGCCTGAAAAAGCCTTTGGTCCGGCCCATAAAAGCCCGATGGATCTTTAGGGCCGGGTATGGGCCAAGCTTTTGGCCCGAATTTTGGCCCAGCCCGGCCCGTTCTTACACGTTAATATGAAACAAATTCACTATTTTGGGCATTAATCATCTCAGCATCCATAACTAATAGTATAAAATTGACAAACTAATAATTTCAGTATATACTACTGCCCAAATGTGCCTACACATACTTGCCATATTAACACACCGCTATCATTCCATCATTGTCAAAGTGAAGATATTAGTTTAACTTACGGTGGATGTACAAATATTTAACATACGTGAGGCATACATGACAAAGCTCGCTCACTAAAATCCATTAGTTTGGTCTACGATATGTTAATTTGGCTTAAACTATAAAGATTATATGTAAAGCGCCCACTGATGTTTACTTCTACTTCATAATATCCTATTTTTTCCCGGAATTCTTTACAAGACGATAATTTATTTAGTATGGATAAACAAGTTCTAGAATCCAATTACAAACACAAATGTTCTCTTTCGGAAAGGAGTTTATGGATATAGGAGGTTATCATAACTAACTATATATACATTACAAAGAAGCTCGCAATGGCCCAAACTAGCCTGAAAGCCTGATTAAGCTCGTTTGGGTCGGGCTTGGGCCAGCCAAAGAGGCAAAAATTTGGCCCAGCCCGGCCCATGATCACCTCTAGTAGAATTGATCTTGGAGTATGTATGGTTTTTTTTTTTGGTACATAAGAGGGGCAAGGCCCCGAAACTAACTAGCAACAATACGAGGAAAAGAGACACCTAAAACATCTTCTCGAAGGATGGAACGAAGAGCGGAGGGAGGAGTTGATAAAAAAGTAGTAGTAGGG
>VHZZ01006526.1:50264-67685 GCA_009801015.1 Silene noctiflora | reverse complement strand
TGAAGTACTTATCACATTTTTAAACTTCCCATATATGTTGTTTTGTTGTCATTTAGAGGATATCAAGATTTGTTGAGTTGTGTTATTCAAAGGTATACTTACATCTTTATGATTCAATGTCCTCTTTCTTTCATTATTTAAGGGAAAATTTAAATTAATAACGATAAGGTTAATATTACATAAATCAAATTCCACCATTTTGTTTGTTATTAATCACTCAGTGGATTTTTTTTTTAAAAATTTTGTAGGGATGGTTCGTTGGAGAAAGAAGACTATATATGAAGAAGGGAAATACTAGAATTACTTAAACAAATACTCCCTCCATTCCACTCAATACTATATTATAAACAATCTATAGATTGACAACATGATTGTGAATGACTAATTGTTTTGGTTTCATAAAAAAAATAGTATTTCRGAAACTTTCAAATGTATGTTTTATTTTGGAATGTGTTATTTTTCGATTCATCACTTTCCCTTTGAAAAATAGCTCTCATAGAATGAAAATGGAGTTGCGATGATCTTAATCTTATTAACAAGTTGAACATAATAAATCCTATTGACGTGGATAATGGCTAAATGTACATTATTTTATTATCTAATATTTATGCGTACATGTCATATTATCTAATGTATATGTCTTATAACACATAATGAGATTGCAATGAGATTTGTAGTAGGCTACTAAATGCTCGGACAAATCTTAACAATAAGATAAAATAATAAAACTAAACCACATAAACCGGTGAATTCCACGGGTCACAAACCTAGTTATAGTATTATAATGTGAGAAATTAACATGATCTCTCATACGAATAGAAGGTTTTGTTGGTAATTTAAGTGTAATTACCGGTTCATTTGGCGTAATTTAAGGTTGTTTCATAGATGGGTAATTTCTAAATAAAATATTGCGAGTTCGGGAAGTACGGAGTGTACACTCGCTTAATTATTTACGGAATTACGGAATAGTTTTCATTCGAATAACTATGACGGGGTTAAATTTGCCGCGTAAATATTAATTTTACGGAATTTTAAACGCATTGCAATGAATCAGAATAATTCAAAGGTTGCAATGGTTGGGAAATTCGTTCCCCTGTTTTCCCCCTTGCTTGTATAAATAGCCAAAGAATCCGATGGAAAAAACACAGAAAAATTCCATCTTTTGCATCTTAGAAAATCGTAACAATCTACACAAAATACTTTTATTTTACGTCTCTGGTTTTTGTGCCGAAAATTAGAGGGCACCGTCTTATCTCAATAGGAAATTCGATTACACCCAGGCACTGATAAGGGTCGAATTATTCTATTAGGAAAGCGAAGTCAATTCGGTGTGGTTAACAATTGCCAATTCATATTCCTGCAATACAATTTCCTAACAGGTTTTGGGTAGTTGAAGGTAAAGACATGAGTATAAATTCTAATTTTTCCTCTATACTATATATACTTTTACACAAATTCTCATTTGTGACGTGTGTGAACACGTCACAAGTTTTGTGACGTGAGACAAACTTGCAAGTGGGAGAGGCAAGTGGGGAGAGGCTTGTGAGACGTCACAAGCAAGACAGACTGATGCTTTTACTCGTATTAACTACTATTAGTGTTGGATCTAAGGAAGACTAAGCAGGAACACGTCTTTAAGAATAGTTGGAAATATCCTATTTCCCAATGAAACTTATTTCATTACTAATTCGTCCTCTCAAAATTCATATTCCCAATAACAAATTCGGACTCGATCCTTACATTTACCTTACGAAATTCAATGTATTTTTAGAAGTCGGCAAACAATCCAAAAACCACCTCAATACTAGTGTAATATCATGACAATCCAACAAATAAATCACAATTGGAGATTATGAAAGTAGAAATTGTAGTCAAAATGATAGAAAATCCAAGCTAAACTTATGGTTGGGAAGATCTTGTAAGATTAAAGATGTCGAATAATGGGCCAAATGGGCCTACATTTGAGCACTATTGTTGGACTTCTGAGTGGATTGTAGGGTTAAAAAGAGCTCTTATGAAGTTCAATGACAAGACCTTACAAAAAAGGCACATAGTAACCCATCTAGTGCCCTAACACACCAAGTCTACAACTACAAAGAGTAAAGACACATCCCCTCACCACAAATAATTCAAACCATTGGTTAATCAAGTCAAAAGGAGATAAAAGTGTTCCAACTTTACTTGTTAATTAAAGTAAGCACATCAAAAGTGTTTCTCATAAGATTTTGTAAATTAGGTCTTGTGTTAGTTGTAATGTTCATTGTTGTGAATTAACTCAATTTTCTTATTAATTGGTAATGATGGAAGTGGACTAAACTGGGTGGGTCGTGCCTCGCGCAAACCCCTCGTTGTATGGGTCATGCCATGTCCAATATCAATGTTTTCCGGCTTTGGCATGACCAAGCACGATGACACAGTGGGCTGGATTATGCTGTACATGGGCCATGTTATGTCAACCAGCATACCATACCCGAAACCTACTCGACCTGACTTGTTTTGTCCTGATACAAGTCATACAACATTATGATCAGTGACTCGAACCGGAACTCGACAATTATTAAGCTTAATATTGATTCAAATAAGAGCAATTTAGCGTTTTGCTTGATACGTTTGATTTAATAAAGTAACTAAGCCAAATAATGGTAGACAATTAAACTTATTGGCAAAATTACCGGAGTAATGCGATAAAGTAACTAGACCCGATAATAACATGACCCGTCCCGATCCCACCGACTCGACAGATCAATTAACCCGAAATAACCGGACCCGACAACAGCCTGAACCGAACCGACTCACCCCAACCTGGTACAACTCAACCCGGCTTGTCCCAACCCCACTGATTCGATTGCCACATCTACCAATAATCCGGTCCTTAGGTATCAAATAGTGGAGTGGCTTGTAAATAAAGTGTAGGGAGAGGAGAGGAATGGAGGATAGCAATTTCCGCATAAAACGGAGAAGAAATGCAGGATAGCCGGAGGCCTTGAGTGGATCCAAAAGAGTTGCCTAATGCAACGGAACCTTTCATTTTCTTATGCATTTGTGGTCCAAATCTTTGTTCATGCACCTAGCTACTCCAATTTTGTATTTTTGTATCACACTTTAGTGGGATATCTTCAATATGTCACTTATGATTTTAACGGTATTCGTTTTATATCGAGAAATTTTTAGATTCGTTCCGAAAAGATGGATTTATTATAAAAAATTTGTGTACTTCAGACATAATTGAGATGTGGTGAAATATAATCATAGCATTGTTGAAATATAGTAATAACATATGGTCATATACTGATATACTCATGATGGGAGTATCATTTTCAAAACATTCGATTTTTATATATCATCTAACTATTTGGCCCGTTTATATTTAAAATGATTATTATGCCCGATTTAAACAAGAATTTGTATTGTATGTTATGGGGCAAAACAAACAATTAGTAGGCTTTGGTGACCAAGCTATGATTCACAATTTTGGGAGTTGAAATTGAACAATAACTAGGGACAGTCTATAAAATGTGAGAAAAAGTCGGTTAAAAATTTACCTTTTTTTAACAAAAAGTACTTTACTTATCACAACTTTGGGAGTAATAGTCCAATTAGGAGGGGCCTTTTACATAAAAATCAAGTTTATAGTTTTTTTCTTTTTAACAAACAACAAGTCTTATTGAAGCGTGCATATCCGTCACAAGTTGAAGACGGGTCAAGTAAGTGGGTAAATAAGACAAAAGAAAAGTGTCTAGGGAGTAGCACTTTGCTTTTGTCTTATCTATCCACTTGAGTATTACTTGACCCGTTTTTAACTTGTGACAGATATTCCCGTCTTCGATTAGAATTTGTGTTTAAGAAAAGTATTTTGTTTCACTGCTGACGGCTGACTGCTGACTGCTGATTGCTGATTGCTGATTGCTGACCAGTGACCAAATGTCCAAGCTTCTACTTATCCAACTCCCCACCCCATTATACAACCAAAAATAGTGGCATTTAACATAGGTGAATGGTGACTATTATATCTTTTTGTTAAATTACCATTTTAAATACGTTAATCGCTTAATCTTAAAATTAGAAATGTAAATGAGCTCAACATGCTCAACAAGTCACTGAAACCAACTTGGTTAATGCTCGGCTCGAGCTTGCTTTGATAGGGCTTGAGCCAAGCTTAACGAAATATGAACTGATACCAAGCTCAATAAGGCTTGGATTAGAAGCTTGTTTAGCCACATTTTTACTCCGCACTTCAATGTGAACGCAATTTTCAATTTTGTAGACACACAACGAACTAGGAGTTGATTCCGAGTTTGGAACAAATATGAATCTATCTCAAGCCTATTGCATCTCAAGTTAAGATTGATTCGGTTAGTATTCGAGAAAATCTTGAGTTAGTTTTGTGAAGGTATGTCTTTCTTAAGAATTTATGATGGTTTTAATCTCTTAATAAAATGATCTCTAGAGAAATCTACTTTAAGGAGTCGTTTGGTTCATTTAGGAATTTAATTCATGTAGTGATGTAGTAAGTTACAATTCACATGAACCGAGTTCCTATATATAATTCATGGGAAATAACCTAAACTTGTTTGGTTGTCATTAACTAATTCACATTTCCCATGAATTAAGTTTTTATATGTTGTTTGGTTAGAACATCTCAATTCCCATGATTTTTGATAATAAATATTGTTTTACCTTTCATAACATTAATTATTCTCAAATATAAAAAAAAAATTAAATGATTTGAATAAGGGTAAAATAGTAATTCTCAAATATAAAGCATGTAGACATTAAGAATGACCAAGGGGGGCTAGGTAAGTCAATTCCTACATCACGTAGGAATTAAGTTCATATAGGAAATTTCAATTCCTCCATTTTAGTTAAAAAAAGACAACCAAATAAGTAGCTAAATTTCCAATTCATGTAATTTTTAAGTTGGCATACTTTTAAAAGGTAACCAAACAACTCCTTATAAGTTTTTACCTAAAAAATTGAAAATGATACCTTCATATTTATACATTGTTATTATGTGGGTATTAATTGTGTTGCATCTGGATGGACAAGTTGCAACTTTATTTAAAATATAAAATATTGTGCAAAGTGACTCGTTTTCCTCTTTTCAAATAATTATTATCAAGAATTCATTCAAGATATAATAAGGCTCCTAAAAGACCCTTTTCCATTTAGTTCAAGTGTTCAACCATGCACCTTTAATTTGTTTTGTTTTTTTAGGAAAAAAAACCATGCACCTTTTAGAAAAGCCTAATTAATGATTGACAAATAAACAAGCTAATAATAATGTAGCCAAACTAGGCACTATATAACTAGCACATACTAGCCTTCTACTACTTGTTCTACACATTCCTAACTAAAATTTGTTCACAATTTTAAGAAACATCACAAAAATAATCTAAGAAATACAAAATTAAAACTACAACAATGGATATAGAAAAAACATTTCATATGAAAGGTGGACATGATGATACTAGCTACTCCAAAAATTCAAATCTTCAGGTTTTGTGGTCTTTCCTTTCTTATTGTTTTGTTTTACATTTCGTAATTTGATTTGCTTACATTCATCACTTAAAACTTGGGGGGTTGTTTGATAAAGTTCCTAGGAAGTTAAATTGATATGAATTGTATGGAGAAATAATAGTTCAGTTGTAATTCCTACATTATTATTAGCTTGTAATTTATAGAAAGTTGTATTTCTGATGATTGAATCATAGTACAAATATAGCAAATTCAAATGATTGAATTAAGTTATTCCATGTATGTTATAAAATTTGACGTAATTTTGCAGAAGAAGGCCTCAGAAATGGTAAAGCAAATAACAATGGATACAATTCAGGAATTGTACTTAACAACCAGCCCTCAAAACCTGGCCGTAGCAGACTTGGGATGCTCAACCGGTTCAAACTCACTATCGATAATAAAAGAGTTATATAAAGCCCTGATAAATGCATATAACAAGGCTCAAAACATGGGTTCAAAATCGCCTCCACAACTTTGTGTATACCTTAATGATCTTCCTACCAATGACTTCAATTCCATATTCAAGGCTTTGCCTGAATTCTACCAAAACGATATTTGTAAGGAAGTCGATGATCAACAGAGGTATATTCGTCCATCTGTCTTTGTTGCAGCTTGTCCTGGCTCCTTCTATGCTCCTGTTTTCCCTCCAAATTTTTTGCACTTTGTCTACTCTTCTTACAGCTTGCATTGGCTTTCCAAGGTAAGTCCAATACTCAAAATTGTTTTTTTTCTTCTTCTGAATTTCCTTATTTGCCCTTGCATTAATATATCATCATATTGTAGCTATTTATGGTCACTGGTAATCAGTAAAATGGAGGGAGTATGTTGTAAACAATACTTTCTATCAACTACTTGATTATTTAGATATGCTAATTTTAACTCTGCTTGCCTCCGCGGAGTCCTAAGTGGCTTTTTGACCGAAAGGATTTTATATTCCCGAGTTATTATGAAATTCCACTTCGTGAGATATTGGAGGCTGCCGAGAGTTGAATCCATCACCTTTGGTCACAAAGGCTCTGATACCATGTTATGAAATCATCTCAACCAAAACCTTAAAATGATAGGTTGAGATCCAACTAATATAATTGTCATATTATTAAGCTGATGGTTAGAGACTTGAGTTCCAAGATTGATTTTATATTCTAACAACAACTGTTTGGCTGTTTAGCTAAAAATTTAATCAAATAAGTTGGATGAAGTAACAAATCCTTAATTTTATCGTAATAGTTTGAAAATAGTTAACTTTCCCGTTCAGCCATAATTCATGAGATATTATGAACCGATTGATGTTCTCTTTCCTCTATCGTCCGAAAGACACTATAAATTGTCCATATTCGACGGTATCGACTTAATTTCTTTACTTTAGGAAACCAAAAGAAAAAAAAAATTCAAGGACATGCCCTACAACAATACCTAAAAGTAACTCTTAACCTACTCCAAACTGCATGCCCCCCCTTACTCTTCCAATTAAACAAGTGGTATGTGCTTTTATCAATTGTCTTACAACTTTATAAGTTGACCAATTTATGGCTTATTGTATTGACGATTGGGTGAGGGAAAAGTGAGAAGGATGGTTAAGAAAAACATTGACATTGTAACATCGATCAATCCAGAAAAGTTGGTTACTTGCATTGGTTTATTAAACTTGTCGTTTGTGATAAAGTTTGTTACTTTTACTTGTGAAATGAAATTACACTATTTGTCATCATGCTTTCTAAAGGTTAGGTACGTTTTAGAAGACTAGATTAGATCTAACACTTTTCATCTTGAGAGCAAGGCTCTCGTGGTCTACAAATAAGTCACTTGGCATTACTTTGTGGCAAATAATATAGTCTCGTCTCCGATAATATTGAGTTTTAGTATCATCTTCCGGCTTGTCATATGCAAATGATGGGCCGTATATAATTCTCCTCATATTGTGGAAGACGTACTAGAGTTGGCAATGGATCGTGCCGTGCCGGCTCGGGTCTTGGCCCGTCATGCCTAGCTGCAGTTTTGGTCCAGTCCAGGCACGGCCAATCATGTTTTCGGGTCGTGTCGTGTCAGCCCGTTTCTCCTACCTCCCCACCGTGGCCCGCTCTTGACCCGGTTAAAGTCGTGCCATGCCAGACCATAGTGAAAATCAACAAATTTATCTTATATGTACAAGTGAGATGATATTTGACCCGTTTTAATGTTAAGACTGATACTGCGTGACTCGGTAAGTAAAGGGAAAGAAACATAATACACATATAGTAATTTGGTTGGTAATAGAGCACTTAATTTAACAGTAGCTTAGCCAACTTGTATTGATGCTACACCCTTTAGCTTTCCCATGATTTCAATGACCCTTCTATCCTACCTTTCTATCCCATTAAACAGAAGAAACGTAATGGGGATGAGGTTACCATAAATAGACTAGGGTTATGGGGTAAGATATACTGTAGATGATGAAGAAGCTCATACACCCGTTGGTCGACTGTCGTGTATATCAATTTACATCACCAATTCTTATTTGTGACAAGTCAAGTAAAACTCACATAGTTAGATAACAAATCATTTGTGACTCCCTAGACACTTTAATTTTTGTTTTACCTATGTAGCCATGTAGGTGATAAAGTTGAATTAAATTAAGTTAATTTAAGTTGAGTTCCATTTAGTTCGGAAACGTTATGCTCTTTAAAATTCAGTTCAGACAAGCTAAGCTCCTATAAGTTCAGTTTAGTTCAACTCTTATAAGTTAAGTTAAGTTCAGTTCAGCTTTTAGAAGTCTAAAAGAACATGGCCTTACTGAATTTACATGGCTAACGAATAAAATTTTACTCGTAACTTTCTGGTAGACATTGACAAAGTTACCTATGCAACATCAAATAATGGCAGAATAGTTAAGACTACTTCTGTTTTAGTCATTTGTTTATTTTTGTTTACAAAATCGCCCAAAAAAAAAAAAGACAAAACAATTACATAATTTGTGTAAGTTTATTTTCAGGTTCCCAACGGGATTTATGATGAGAATGGAGAGTCCATGAACAGAGGCTGTATTTACATTTGCAAAGAGAGCCCTGCGCCTATAACACAAGCCTATGTACAACAATTCCAGGATGATTTTTCGCGGTTTCTTCGACTGAGATCACAAGAGCTTAAAAATGGAGGTAGAATGGTGTTAGTCTTACTTGGTAGGGAAAACACGAACCACATCGATAGAGGCAATTCATTTCTATGGCAACTTCTTGCTCAATCATTCCGAATTCTGGTATCTAAGGTATTTCATTGCCATTCATCACCTTATATCTTCATACACTTTTTCGGGTAATTGTATTTATTGAGATCACAACGATGGAGTTATGACACGGTTTTTTTTTTAGTGTAAAGGGAGCCAGCTAGCTGATATCTGCATGACATACATATAGTAGGGTACCAGACACCAGTAGTATTCTGTATTTGGTAGTCTAACAACAAAATATTGATAGATCGTTATACACGAGACTTACTAATACGCTATGCAATGATGAATGCGAACAGGGACTAATCCGAGAAGAAAAGCTCAATTCTTATGATGTTCATTTCTACGCACCATCAAAAGAAGAAATGCAGGACGAAGTGAGAAAAGAGGGTTCGTTTAAAATGGTTCGTTTTGAAATGTTTGAAATTGAAAGAGACGAGAATTACGGAGATAACTATGGCACAGCTGTTGCGAAAACGGTGAGAGCTATACAGGAATCGATGATCAGTCACCATTTCGGCCAAGACATTCTTGATGATCTATTCGATACATATGCGAAACTGATAGATGAAGAAATGTCTATGCAGGATATTAGGCCTGTTACCTTTGTTCTAGTTCTTAACAAAGTAGGACTGTTTTACTAACATATTCTCTGATTTTTAACCGAAGATGTCTTAGTCTAGTGGTTAAGACGAATGTATTATGGATAATAGATCTCAGGTACGAATCCCCCTTCCTCTCTATTGTAATGTATTCTATCCCTCTAATTAATGACGGTTCCTACCTTTTCTACCATGTACCAAGTATAAAGTTCGTACCTAAAATTTTCTCATGTGTTCCTTTAGGTGTTGATTAATTTAGCTGATGAATTATTAAATACGGGTAGTACATTCTCCTTGACATTTTTTCGATTTTCTAGAATAAAACCAACATATCTCATCGGTTGTTCGGGTGCAAGAAGCCAAAGACCTATCAACCGTGATAGCGATCAATGCTGTACTTTAGGCATGGATATGCCTTATGTGAAGGTATTTGGTTTTATTGAGACGAGAAGTCGAGGAAAAGTTCACAATAAGCAGACATTACTGCTACTGAAACAACGAAGTCATTTCACAAACATAGACAAATGAATTATCTACCTCGTAGCGACATGTCTTGAGATTTTAAGAATATTACAAATCAATTAACAGAACATGACGTTACAAGTTTTATAATCGCTACAAGATATGATGATAGCAAGAACACGGGCTTCACCTCCGGCTTAAATGCAGTTCATGACCCACAAAGTAGACCCGAGCCGTAAAGGTACCAGCTCATCCTCCACGAGGGAGGAGTTGAGGACCCATAGAGTCTATGATGCTGTTCTTCACTAAAGCCAGTAAGAAAACAACCACATACAAACACCAGGTCCTAGCTCTGAAAGGAGGACGTGAATGCAGAAACATAAACAAATACGAGTAATCACATATTCGACAGGAAACGACACAATTAGACTAAAACAAATGTCACTTTATCTCTAATTCTACAAAAAACGTCGGTCAGGTAGATTCTCTTTCCCACATTCTTCACACTAACTTTCACAGTTGCAGATCTCAGAGAGAGTATAGTACAACAATTTAAAGATCAAACCTGGTATCATATAACTTTTATTTTACCATCATATCCGTAGTGCTTGAGAAGTCCTTCATCTTGTCTCCAGTTTTCTTTTACTTTGACTTCAACCTAAGCAAACAACTAGATTAGTAATTCAGCTGAAAATCCAAAATCAGGAACGATGTAAACAAGAATTCCCGTCAAGGTTGAAGCACTCTACCCCATGATTCATGCTATATCAACCAACTAGCTTTTAAATTGAATATGCAAAAAGCAAACTAATTCAAGGAAAACCCTAATGCCAAAGCTTAAGAAAATCATCTGAAGGATTTAATAACTGTATGGCTTAAATTCCATTAAAGTTCCACAATATGAAACGGAACATAGAAAAATTTTGTACCCATTTTGGTCGTGATTAATAATTCCCTTTGAAGAGTGTATATAGGCCTTGTTATTTAGCAATATCAATTCCCATCGCTAAATAAAGGCCACTCCAAATCTTCTATCGAAGTACAAACATTATGGTAAAACTCTGTTGACGACGGAGAAGAGACAATGGTAGTTTGTCCAATGATTTATTTAATTGTTGTTTGTTTGGACCTTAAAGGTGATAAAAAAAGTCACCTCTAAAAACACTTTCTTCTGCAAGAAATCTTCAATGTCGAGGCGTGCAGCAGTTGCAAGAAGTTTCAGAGCTTTTCCCTCCTGCAAAGGTTCATGATTAACATAAATTTAGAACTTTTATCGGACTCCAGAAGATACAAAAGATCCTAGCACTATCAGTATTTATAGCAATTCGCAAAAGGATTTCTTAAAACGTATCGAACTATTAGCTGAGTAGCACAAAACGTTCGATATGATGAGGTAAAAAGGAGAATTCAATAAAGAAGTTTATGGTTTCCACAAAAAACAATCCATAATGCAACTGTTAGTGACCAAAGGTTATATAAAAAGAGAGGGGGAAAAAGAACATTTTCTGGAATGTGGCCTGAAATGATCTTTTGGAGGTTGAAGGAGAGAAGGGCGAATTTAGGAATCTGGGGTGGTGAAATTTACTGTTTTCAGGAGTTGAATGGAAATGCAACAATCAGATACGATATCATCATTCCTTACTTTTCCAATAAGTATAATCTTTTGAGACTTCTTCTCAACAAGAATCTCCACTTGAATGAAATCTTTTGCAGCTGCCCTAGTTTTGTAACTCACTACATTAACCTGCGAAATTTGGCATTACAGTTACCACTGCAAATAGAAGACTTCGCTGGACAATGAAGTGAATGAACTTTTGATAAGTTTACCTGGCATACATATGGAATTTCATTCTTGTATTGCAAAATGATCTTTTCTCTGACAATTTCAGCAATGAAAAATCTTTCCGGATGTTCACTAGCAATGTCCTACAAATCAAGTATAAGACAGCTCATCATCCAAAGACAACAGTTAGCGGACATAAAAAGAGTTCAAAACGTAAGGTATATTCACGAAACAATAATTCAGAAGAAACGAAAGTTGAGCAAATACTTTAGGATAGTAGGGTGGTCCTAGAGGAAGCTTTGATAAAATCCAATCTTTAACATCGTCAACTCCATGGCCGTATTTAGCACTCACAGGTATCACCTCGTCAACATCTGTGAACTTTTCATACCACTGCAACAAGCAGGATATGGGTGTGAGTTTGTAAGATAAACATCAAGGACACTAAAATATAGCACCGACATTCTACACACATAGATAATACTTCATCATAAACATACGCCAGATATACAATACATTATACATGGCATATCCTTAATATCTCTTCTTAGTTTTGAGTTTTGACTGGTAATGAATTCTGAGTTTAGCTTATGTTTGGGCTGATATAAATTTTTTTTAATGAAAAGGAATAGAAATTAATGACACAGGATTTTCTTCATTTTTCTGTTTTCAAAAATCTCAAGGGAATCTAATACCAGGCCTCACAGCCATCTCACACATCGGATGGGGTAATAGCAAAATGAGATGTATTAACATCTTGTGGGTGAGAAATGGGATCTTTCCCGATGCATTCCATACCATGAAGTTATAGTGCTGGTCTACTGCATGTTCTAACATATTCTTCAAAGGTATATCTTGCCATTTCCTTAACATCTCAAAATCATGATGCGAAATGTTGATATGTAACCCTCACCCAATCCACCACAAAGAAAACGACGCTCTCTCAAGGCCACTATGTTGAGTGTTGATGAGAATGCCATTAAAATAAAATGGCATGTCCTATACTAAGTATGCATAATTTTTCCAGGACCTCAATGCTCTAGCACTCTGGCAGTAGCTTATTGCTACTTATTGCTGCCCCCTTTCCAATCCTACGACCAACAAAAATTTCCTTGCCATTTGTAATACATATTGAGTCCCCTATTAATTCATATCCTGTTCTTAGGGCTAAGGAACCCACAGAAAAGAATATTTTGTTCAAACATGCAAGCAAATCAGATACCTTCACTCACACATCTATGCTTGTTTTTTCCATTATTTTTCTCTTGCAGAATTTACAAATGCATTTAGTAAAACATGTAATCGTAGACTCACATATGACATCTACCAATAAATAAAATTCCAGAAACATTTATACTCCAGATGCAGTTCTTGATGCAATTTTCATCTTGGGTCATTTAGAGACCGCCTCTTTGTGTTGCTAACACAAGGTTAAGGCTGCGTAAATAAGAAGAGGTGAATCAATGCAGTCAGTCTACTAATATCGGTTCATAGCATGATTGGATGAATATTCTATGTCCATTTTTTTCAAATACGACACCCTTAACATGGACATCACTTAATATCGTAGGAGTTACATAACAGAACAGTATAACTTTTTCTGCACCGGTATTTACAAGCGCACTGCTGATACACAAGATCAGTTTCCAGCTTAAAATAGCTAATATGGACTAAGTTTTCATATTTCAACATCACGTATAGACTATAGATTACGAATGGAACACAGTAAACAAGAAAGATGAAATAACGAGGGAATTATTTGAATATGTGCAGACCTGTATTTTTTTTGCAATTTCACCGGGTTTGATGAGATCTTTCTTATTCAAGACAAGCAAGGTGGGTATCTTATCTTTCAGTTCCCCAACACCTTCATTAAATACTTCATCTAACTGAAACAATGTAGCACGACATTTAAGATGAATCAGATATTAAGGGGTGGTGATTAGGTAAGAGCTCAAGAACCAATAAGTGTACCTTGTCCGGTATTTTACAGGCATCAACCACCACGACCATACAATCAGCATTGACAGCAGCACTTCGAACATTCTTCATCATCATAGTGTCCAGTTTGTGCATTTTCTTTTCAATAACTCCAGGTGTATCATAAAGTACCATCTGCAAGCTATTAGAAGCTAATTGATAACTTATGCATGGCACAAAAGAAGCAAAGTATCACTCGACTGTTAGTACAAAACCGCGCATATTCTAGAAATTTTTCTCTAAAATGTAGATTTATGAGTTTTCATCATTACATAAACATTTTAATAGAACCACAAATAGATTCCAAATCAAGAGAAGGGTACAAACAAATTATGGGACAGATCAATTGGGTGTACTGAATTACTGAAGAAATCCTCCAAGGAGTACCAAGTTAACACTGGAATAAACATTCAAGCAGATACATTCAAATCGAGAACATGTGCTCCAAGCAATAAAGGTTCATTTCAGAGCATTCGTATTTGACACAAAAACAACCCACTACGGAAGTGCTGGAACGGGCAAAAACATATTACAGAGATCCAAGGCTTTAAATACTAAACATATACCACCAAGGTCATCATTCCAAGTAAAATGCATACCTGATATTCTGGTTCAGAACATATACCAAGGATTTGATGTCTGGTAGTCTGAGGTTTATTAGTGACAATAGAGAGTTTCTGGCCAATCATTTGGTTCGAAAGAGTACTCTTCCCAACATTTGGCTTCCCAACCACAGCCACATAACCTGCATGTTACAGCATGATGTCAACAGAATCCACCAGACAATACTCTACCATAGAAGTAGGCTTTACAAAATTAGGAGTTTATCTGGTTCGACAAACTTAACTTCACTCACAATTAGAGCATACTATACATGTATAAGAATATTACTGAAATGCTCGATTTGGTTTCCTAACCACCATCACTCAGTGGTTTTTCCTCTTTAATTTCCATTACCACTTAATTCAACCTATGACGATGATAATGAAAAAAAAGGGAGCAGACCACATATTTGCTATTAAGAGTCCATTAAAGAGATCATACATTACGTCTTTACTGGAAGCTGCTACTTCCTCTTGAATATTATCACACTTGCAGCTCAAACTTGAATGACAATACTATACAGATTACAGACTAATTTTTAAATGATACCCTCCTCGTCCCAATCCTCAGACTTGAATGGCAATACTCTACAGACTAATTTTTAAATCATACCCTCCCCATCCCAATCCTCGGACTTGAATGACAATACTATACAGACTAATTTTTAAAGCATACCCTCCCCGTCCCAATCATTTATTTACGTTTGATTAATATATCTCTCACAATGAATACAAAGATAAACAAATGACTGCGGAGGAAAGAATATTTCATTACACCTAGTAAAAAACAAATTTCGCTTAAAATTCCTGAAACTAAATAGAGTGTTGCTCCATTGCTCCACCTTCAATTAAATCACAAGCCTAGTCTTTTGGATTTAATTTCGGTTTATTTAGTTCAGTTCAGTTCCGATCCTATAAATTCAGCTCAATTCATATTTACTCTTCACTTCACTTCAATTCAGGTCAATTAACTTCAACTGAGAGCGATTCCGTCCAAAAGAACCGGGCCTAAAACTAAAATTACTCCCACTAACAATCAATTAACAAAATAATAAAAACAATGAGAGTAAAAAGTAAAAACAAACCACTTCGGTGATTAGAATTATGATCAAAAGCATTCTCCTCCATCTCATACTCATCAAGCAACGCAATATTCCGGTCCGGCTTTTCGCTAAGAGACAGAAACCCCGTCGCTGCCGCCGCCGTCAATTCCGCCTCGTCGTCACCGGCTTCACCATAGGAAGAAGAATGATGAATGAACTCGCTCCCTCCGTCATCCTCATCTTCATCGTCTTCGTCTTCGATTTCGCTTTCCTCCTCTAAGACGACGGCGCTGCGGTGTTGGAATCGGTTACTTCTGGCCGTGAATTTAATGTATGCGGCGGAGGAGGAGAGATGAGAGGATTTTTGTGGTGGAAGTGGAGAAAGACAAGTAAAGAATAGGTTGTGATAATGGTGGAGTATCTTCCGTTCTAGTTTGACTGGTGGAATTTGCGCTGTAATTGCCGCCATTTTTATGCACCAGCTCGTTGAAGAAGAAGATATGTTATCCTCTTTCACTGGATTGCTTTTCTTATTCTTTTCTCTTCGTGGGTCGAGTTTGGTTTGAGCGGAGTTGTTTTAGATTCGTGTTATTGGACTATTTTTTACTCGTGTGCATTTGTGGTTAAATTGGTTTTGGTCCGTCATTTTAGGTTATGACTTACGTCGTGTATCAGGTTATAGTTTGTAACACTCGGTGGGGTTTTGGTTGTTATATTCGAGTGGTTTGCTCAGGAGGTTTACTCAAGCTAATTGGCTAACTCGAGATTCCAAATTTGAAAAGAATAACAACCACTRGGATGGAAACAAATATTGTTAGTTTCATAGAATAATTGATATAATAACGAATTGTGTTTTTAGTTAAATCATGTGATCCAAGATATGATTAATCACCGTATTCTATCAATCTCTATCTTTCAGTCAACTAAATGACATGGACAATCATCATGGATACATTATACCACCTAGGTTCAAGAAACTCTACTCGACTATTCTACGCCATCATCTAGTATAAAGAGGACGCGGTGCTCAAATAAATCTAACGCCCAAAGTCGAATATCGAAGCTAGTCCTAAGAAGAGAAGATGTTCAAGAAGAGATTTATGATTACAAGTACGAGTTTATCATTTCTTTTAATTTCATAGTGGCAACCTGGGGGCTTGTCTCAGGAAACCTATATTTCAATTTATCATCATATCATATATCATATATCATATATTATATTAAATCTGAAGTCATCAGCCTAATAATATGTCATGTGTCATCATCTAATAATATGCCACGTGTCCATCAACCAATAATCAATATCCTTATTCTTATTTATTTTTTTCCTCAAAATATTTAAATATGGTAGACATGATACCGATTACAAAAATTCTTAACAAAGATACAACTAGGAAATTGTACAAAATTTTATACAATCCTTATCCATATTTTTTTTTTCCTCAAAATATTTAAATATAAGATATGATATCAATTACAAAAATCCTTAACAAAAATATAATTAGGAAATTATACAGAATTGTATACAATTGGATAGGAAGCTATCAATCACGGCAATTGTGATCACATTTCTTTCCAATTTTGAATTGATTCAGATTTTGCGTTACTACTTCACGAATATGGATTATGGAATATAATCTCTAATTTAGGGAAGGAGAGAAATTATGTAATTATGTTAACTTTTGTAAGAAAATAAATATCAATTACCATTTCGTCATGTTATTTGTGATTCATGCACTAATATATTTGACGCCCTTAATTGTTATACTTCTCTCATTCTTCTTCTTTTGTCATTGCATTCTTTTATGGCAAAACCTCCTTATTTACATGGTAATATTATTTCAGTTTCCTTCTTTTATACATTCATATATTCTAGAGTAGTTTCTACTTTTCTATGAAGACATCTTTATCAAATAAGATTGGCTGGTGTTTGTGAATGCAAAGAGTATATTTTCTATTTTATACTTCGTATGAGTGATTTTTGTAAAGGCTGTTTATTTTGTGAATGCTTCTAAATTATTATAAATGTGCAAAAAAAAATTACTAAAAACATGCAATACACTATCTATTTTGGTTTTATTGTTTAATCTCTATTTTAAATCACAAAAACTTTAGAGAGACGGTCTCTTAATAGTGTAAATTAACTGTATTGCATGACAAAATGATTTTAAAATGTTTATTAGACGCAGGTTTTACATAACTCAATAAACAAAAGAAAATAAATAAATAA
>VHZZ01006522.1:26141-40088 GCA_009801015.1 Silene noctiflora | reverse complement strand
GCATAACCATGGTTGCCATGATCCTATCGGATACTAGAGGCGAGAGACAAGCCTTTAGTTGCGATATGATTACTGGGATTGGTGTTCCCATCCGTATTTATGGTGAGATGCAAGCCATAAGTACGCATGTGACACTAGTAGCCACGTCCCGTGCTTATGTTCTAAACGACTTTCAAAGTAATGACTACGGTCTTCCCTCGCATGTATTGTATGATGATCACTTGATACTCATGTTAGGTGACAATTTATATTGGTTTGTCATGATGACTCTATATGTGATGTTTTGGTTGGGTTATCATATATGACTGTTTCGCATGCCCTTGTTCCTTGTCAATTTGGTTGACATCATATGTTGTAGTACATTGATCATATCATATGTTTAAATTGATCATGAATATAATGTTTGCCTTGTATGTTTAAAGTGCCTAATTATGTTCATTTCGATGTATCGTGGCTGGGAGAACCTTGAGTTACTCCCCACTGACTGTGGCGTTCATGTTTACATGAATGACAGGTTCGTGAAAGCTTATCTGGGGTGGAAGACGTGTGGGCTAGTGAGCAATGTACCTTGGACCTAGTCTTAGTAGCTAGACTTACCCACCGTACTTGTTTTATTTGCGGGATATATTTTCCCCAACACTCTTTATATTTCCGTTTTGTATAATTCAACTATTTCTTATTATGTTTCGGCTTTGTAAACCTATTTCATACTTCCTTTCTCCGCATGTTTGTAGTATTATGACATTTCGCTTTTAGACTCCAAAAATGTTTTTAAAAATCCCGTATTTCCGCTACTTATCTTTTCAATTATGTTATAATTTGGTGTCTTAAATAGCGGGGTGTCACATCAATCATCATTTTCATCATGTCGCTCTTCACCAACCATCATCACCAATTCATCATTACGGTTCATCCTCACCAATTCATCAACCACAATTTATCAAGCAACTTGAGCCACCCCTGTTCCACCTCCGTCATCACCAATTCGACTTCCATTCACCATTTTCATCCTTCATCATCAGCCTTCATCAACATTCACCACCACCAAGAAGCAGCTCCATCATCCTTCACCCTCCATTTCTCGTCCTCCATCAATCTGCACAATCACAATCAATACATCGTTCCTCAATCATCAGCATACAACAGCAACACAAACAAGTTGTCCCTATGCCGTCACACTGTCAGCCGTCCCTCCTCCACCGTCTCACAACAACACCACACAACATCAATTTTGGAGATGCTCGGCGCCGGCCTTGTCATCGACGGCCGGCCAACCGGCTCCCACACCACTCCTTCCTCCAAAACGAGCAAGTGCACAACTATTTGTGGCTCCTTGCCGCTGCACCGGCGGACGGCCAACCGGCTCCCAACACCACTATGGGCAAATGAAGCATATTGAAGCAGAAACTTCCTAGTTGTTGGTGGCGCCGGCGGCTGGCCACACTGCTGGAAGCTACAGGACACGAGAATCTCGCCTATATATACTCCCCTTCATTTTATCATTTGTGTTAAGTTTTGCCTTAGTTTTTAAGTTAGTTATTTTTCATATGTTTTAGGTTAATACTAGGGTTTTGGGTAGTTAGTAAGTAGTAATTAGTGATTAGTAATAATATTTAGTAATTAGTTTGAAGTTAGTAATAATTAGTTTAATTATTCTCTAGTCCGTCTTAGATCTTGTAGTGGTTAGATCGGTTTGAGTTTTGTAAAGAAAATTCAAGGCTCCATATTTATTTTATGTCCAAGTTCTTACCTTTAGCATTCAAGTCTCCATTATTGGTAAAGATATGACCTTTATTGTTTTGGGGTGATTTTGCATGTTGCTGAATCAGGTCAGGGTTGGGACTGACAGGGTCAACTAGCTCGGATAATCTACTTTGTACGTAGGGCAGGCTAAGAAATACGAAATGTAAAGCGAACAAAGTAAATAACAAGATAAACAATTTTGTACGTGGAAAACCCTTAAATGGGAAAAAACCACGGGCACCAAGCCAGGAGAGGATTTCACTATGTTTATAGAGGAATTCAGTATAATCACCACAATATTATCTTGTATGTTTTTGCCTAAGTATAGCTATAATACGACTAGAATTATATTGTTGTATGTCGTCCCTAGGAATGATGATAATAGCTTCCTTATATAGCTTGATTGAATGCTCCAATAATCAGCTCCATTATTGTGCAATATTCGCAATTAATGATGCCATTGATTCTCCTTCAATACGCTTAATTGCTCTCTTAATTGCAGAATCTTTGTGATATAATCTTCTCCATTAATACTCCTTAATTGGCATAATAACACTGAAAATATCCTTGTGAAATTATCTTAGACTTAGTCAAATATCGTCCTTATATTCGACTTGTTTTCCTCTCCTCGGCCTAGCACCTTCTTAGTCTGGCTTGATATTTTCGTACCCAGAAAGTCAGGCCAGGGTAGAAAGTTACCCTGAAATGTCAATGGATAATCCAGGCCTAACAATTGCCCCTTATCTTCTCATTGTCGCTGGGTCAGGCAGGAAATGAGAAGATAACTTTTGAGTTAAGGAACCGTTTTGTGACCGTTTAAATGAAGTCCAATCATCTGTGCAACGAATGGATGCAGTTTTGACTTGACAGGTGGTTAATTACTGCTGCCTCTTCAATTATTACACTGCAAGTTGCGGATAAAAACCCTAGTTTCACCGGCTATAAATTAACTTTTACTTTTCGAATTAACCCTCATCCAAAAACCGAAAACCTCACCAGTAAAACTTTATTGTCTTTCCGTTCTTCGTATTTTTCCCTTAATTTCCCCGAAATCTTCAAGTAATTTCTTCGAATTATGGCCGGAAAGAGGAAATCGACCAGAGGTGCAATGTCTGTTGTTGCGTCTCCTGCTGAGACTGTTTCAGAAGACAAACCTGTCTCCTCAGAGATTCAACTGTCCTCTTTTGAGAATCCTTCTACTCTTACCGTGGAGATGATATCTATTTTTCACAAGGATTTCGAATTTAAGCCTACTAAGGCTTCGAATGATCAACAATCCCTTCCCAATCGCCTCAAACCCGAGTTTTAGAAAATTTTGAAGGAGAAGGGTATAATTCCTGCTGATGCCGAAGTCTGGATCCTTGAGGATTCTCCGGTCAGGGCTGACTGGAGTTGTCCTGGCTGGTTCTACATCCATGATTGGGCGTTCAGGGCCGGTTGTAAGCTTCCTCTTTCTCCTTTGATGGTCGAAGTGATCAGACAAATTGGTATCCCTTCTTATCAGTTAATGCCTATGGTTTGGAAAGTTGTTTGTTCCATTGAACTTCTGTGTAAAAAACATAATCTGTCCTTCTCTCTGGTAGACTTGAAAGCTTGCTAGTTTCTGAGGACTAATAGTCCTGGCAGGATCAGTTTCAAGGCTAGGCCTTCAACTACTCCCCTGCTCTGCAATATTGACAGTGGTCATGATAAAAGTTGGGCTGCCGGGTACATGTTCATCAGGTCGTTAGTCCTGACCTGGCGTATTTAAATTATGAAGCTTGTGTTGCTGGTAAATTCGTTTCCCTTCTTTTCTGCAAATATTTCGTTAGTTCAAGAAATAAATAAGTAACTCATTGATATATACCTCCCGTTTGTAGTGAATGATTGGTTGCCTGATGTTGAGTATCCTACTGCAAAAATTACAGATTTTCTTGCTATTCCTGCTACGGAAAGGACGTGGCCCTTCTGTTGTGGGGCGGATCGTTTCCCTTGCTGTTTAAAGGGTGAAGGTGCTACTAGGGTGCCTAAGCCTGTCAAAGCTCCTGGTGCTTCAGTTTCTGGCAGTAAGTTGCCTTGTTGCCTAATTCTTTCCTTTATTATCCCTGATTTTTATTTCTTATTATAATCTGTCTTTAATGCTGATACAATGCCTCGTGTTGTAGCTACCAGGTCTTCTACCAGGCTTGCCAGATATGGCATGGCTGATCTTACTGCCCGACTTGCTAGGGTCAAGGAAGAGGGTTCCCACAGTAGTGGTAGGACTGATGTTGTTGTTGACCTTACTAACCAGCCTGTTGTAACTGCTGTGCCTGATACTCCTGTTATTCCCCACCTGGAAAACTTAGCAGGCCAAAAGAGAAAACAGGAGGAGACTAATATTCCTGCCCCTATCAGGGAGGTCAAAGCCAGGGTGGACAACCTGGATACTGCCAGGGAGAAGATCAAGAATTATACCGCCTCTAACTTTGCTTCTATGCTGATGATGGACCTATCGAGACTTTTACCAAGGCTTTTGCTGCGGCGGATCATGTTGTCGGTCTCCTAGTGAATGCCCTTGGGTCTATGCAAGAGGTATTTCTTTTGACGTGGTTTTATTATTATTTTTGTTGTAGGTGATGTTTTTCGCTATGTTTAATATTTGCTTGTTTTTTCAGAGTGCAACAGCCTGCCTTGTCAACGCTTATCAAGTTGCTTCATTGGTGGCTAGGCTTGATCTTCAGGCTTTTGATTCTGACAAGCTTAGGTCAAAGCTTAACTTTGCTCATAGGGATCTGGTTGCTGTCAAGGCTGATTTGGCACGGGTGCAGGCTGAGCTTAATGCTTCCGAAGTTGAAGTTAGTTCTTCCAGGGCAAAGGTTGGTGCTGCTAGGGTCGAGGTTGCATCCAGTAAGCAGCTTCTTCAGGAATCCCTGGACAGGAATGAGGAGCTCAATATTGAGAAGGATGACCTGGAGTGTAAGCTTGATGATGCTTCTTTGTATTTCTTCATCAAAGGTAACGTAGCTGCTATGTCTGAGCCTGTGGAGGCTAGGGCAAGCTGGAATCCTGAAGCTAAAATGGTGATAGTTGCTGCCAAGTACCCTGAACTGAATAATCTCGGTTGAGATGAAGAGGTTGACTCTCAAGGGCAGCAGGATGTAGAAGCGGAGCAGGCTGATGAAGGTGATGGTGATACTGCTTCCAAAGGGGTGCAATAATTTATTTTGAATATTTGGTATTGGCCCATCCAGGGGGGATGTCCCTGGAAAGACAATTTATGATTTTTGGTGTTTTGTGAAACTCGTTGGTCAGGGTGGTTATCCCTGGCCTGGATATTTTGGCGCCTTTGCCCCAGGAGGTAAAGGTTTAATTAGTCGAGGCTGGCTCTTGAAGCGTGATATTCATTTATTTTGATCGTCTTCTTTTTTATGCTTTTTGTTCTGCTAGACCTGTTAGCCTGCATTTTTAACTTGTTAACTTGTCCTGTTCGGTTGTCCTGAAAAACAGGGAAATCCGGTCTGACTGAAGGGCTTATGTCCCCTGCCTGAGTACTTTTTTAGACAAATGGTAAGGATAAAACACCTTTCATCCTGTCATAGTGTTGCGTCCAGCCGGGTGTATATATGTGCAGTAAGTAGTCAGGTCAGGGCGGTTATGTCATGCCTGATTGATCCTGCCACTTACTGTATCTGGTGTGGGTTATCAACTTCGATAGGCACAACAGAGTGCAAAAATTACATATAAGAAAGATAAAAAATAAGAAAGATATATGGTAGAATAGCCCTCAATCCTGAAAATTTATTCATGTGACAGTATATCATGTATAATTATTCAGGATTCAAGTAATATATCGAAACAGGCTTAGTTGTATAAGTTTCACAAAGAATTACACATATATTGCACGTTGATCATGTAAGGCAAGGAAGGCATATATTTTAGATAATGCATGTAGAATAATGCACATAGAACATAGATAGGTTATAATGAATTTTTACCTTGACTAAGGCAGGGTAGAGCTTATTTTTTATCATACATGGAACAACTTTAAATGTGTTACATTCCAGGATCTTTGGATCATTTCCCCTTCTAATTTTTGGAGCTTGTATGCTCCTTGACCGACAATTGAGTCGATTAGGTAAGGTCCTTCCCATGAAGGGGCTAGTTTGCCTGCAGATTTCTCTTTTTTTATTCGGGAATACTTTTCGTAGAACGAGATCTCCTTCCCTGAAGACTCTGATCCTGACGTTTTTATTGTAACTCCTTGCTACTGCTTTTTGGTATGTGATATCCTGACTTTGGTTGTATCTCTTAGTTCCTCTGCCAGAACTAAGTTATCTTGCATCAGGCTGTTATTTGTTTCAACATTGTTCAGGCTGCATCTAGAGGTTGGAACTCGGATTTCTGCAGGGATTACAGCTTCGCAGCCATACACCAATGAATACGGTGTTTGGCCAGTTGAGGTCTTTGGAGTTGTTTTGTCTGCCCATAGTACCAATGGAAGTTCCTCTGCCCATTTGCCTCATCGTCATTTTAACTTCTTTTTCAGGCAGATGATTACCACTTTATTACTTGATTCAGCCTGACCATTTTGTTTTGGGTATCCATGGGTTGAGGTTACTAGGTTGATATTCCATTCAGCACAGAAAGCTTTGGTCCTTCTTTCAACGAACTGTGTGCCGTTATCACACACTATTTCCGAGGGAACTCCAAATCAACAGATTATGTTTGTCCTGATAAATAATATTACTTCTTTTTCAGTGACCTGTCTATAGGAATCAACCTCTATCCATTTGGAGAAGTAATCAGTCATGGCTAACATAAATACTTTCTGTCCTGGAGCTATAGGTAGTTTTCCTACTATGTGCATGCCCCACTTCATGGATGGCCAGTGTGCAGAGATCGAGTGAAGTAGTTCTGATGGCTGATGAATTATTGGGGCGTGAATTTGGCAGGCTTCACATTTTGCACAGTATTCCAAGCAATCAGCCCTCAGGGTAGGCCAGTAGTAGCCAATCCTGAGGATTTTGCTAGCCAGGCTTCTCATCAGGTTCAAGGCATCTTAGATATGGTCCAGCTTGTGATCTCTTAAACAAAGTATCATTTATAATGGAATAAGTAGATGCTCTTATTCTAAATGCTCTGGACCCGTGTCTACCCTGAGGTAGTACACCCTGGAGGAACCAGTCATAGTATGGTTTTGTCCAGGAATTGTTGTCAATATTGACAGGATTTACTTCTTCAGGCTTACTGATAGCAGGTTCAAGTAAATGAACGATGGGTATTTTGTCAAAAATAGCAGGGGTAAAATTTGAACCAAGGCTGGCTAGAGCTTCAGCCTGGGTATTCATGTCTCTTGGTATTTGGTCAATATCAAATGAATGGAATTTAGAGCTCAGTTGTTTAGCATGTTCTAAGTATAAAATTATTTTTGCATCTTTGGCCATGTAAATTCCCTTTATTTGATTGGCAACTAATAAGGAGTCGGTGTTTACCTTTAGATTTTGAACACCGAGGTCTAAACATACCTTGATTCCTGCTATGAGGGCTTCATATTTAGCTTCATTATTAGTAGCATTGAATTCACAGCTCACAGCCTAAGCTAAGGTGTCCCCCCTGTGGCGATTTTAGCACTAATCCTAACCATGTACCTCTAGCGTTGGATGCTCCATCTATAAACAAGGTCCATTCCTGGTCTGGGGTTTTCTTTTCTAACTGGTTCACCTCCTTGGCCAGGTCTTATTCTAGGTTAGGTCTGAAATCAGCCACAAAGTCTGCCAAGGCCTGCGATTTGATCGATGTCCTGGGTTCGAAGTTTATGTCATAGATGCTAAGCTGCAATGACCATTTGGCCATCCTGCCTAATAACTCGGGTTTTCGCAGGACTGACTTAATGGGTAGGTTGGTTCTGACTATTATGGGGTGACATTCAAAGTAGGGGCGAAGCTTAGTACATGACATAATTAAAGCTAAAACATATTTTTCAAGTAAGTCATACCTCATCTAAGCATCTAACAAGCTTTTACTTACATAGTAGACTGGATGCTGCTGGCCTTCTTGTTCCTTTATCAAGACTGCGCTTCCTGCATTGTTAGTAACAGATAGATATACTGTCAGGGGTTCTCCCTTTTCTAGTTTGGCCAGTAGAGATGGGGATGATAAGTATAGTTTTAGATCTTGGAAGGCTTATTCATATTCAGGTGTCCATTGGAATTGCTTATTTTTCCTAAGCAGACTGTAAAATGTTTTACACCTTTCAGAGGACCTGGATATAAATCTGTTCAGGGCAGCGACTTGGTCTGTCAGTTTTTGGATGTCTATGACAGATTTTGGCGACTGTAGTTCTAGTATGGCTTTTATCTGTTTAGGGTTGGCTTCTATGCCTCTCTTGGTCACCATGTATCCCAAGAACTTCCCTGCGGAGACTCCAAAATGACATTTTGCAGGGTTCAGCTTTATGTTGTATTTTTCCATGATTTGAAATGCCATTTCCAAATGTTTTACATGATCTTCTTCATTCTTGGATTTTACCACCATGTCATCTATATAGACTTTCATGGTGTCTCATATTTGATCTTTGAACATCATGTTGACTAGGCGCTAGTACGTTGCCCCTGCATTATTCAGGCCGAATGGCATGGCAGTGTAACAATATATGCCTCGGTCAGTAATGAATGCAGTGCTCTCCTGATCAGCAGGGTGCATCTTTATCTGGTTAAACCCACTGGAGGCATCCATGAAGGTCATCATTTAGTGGCCTGTTGTTTCATATACCATGGCAGCAATGTGCGGAAGGAGGAGCTAATCCTTCGGGTAGGCTTTATTCAGGTTAGTGTCGTCCACACAGACTCTCCACTTGCCGTTCTTTTTCTGTACAACAACCACATTAGCTAACCACTCAGGGTACAACACCTCTCATGTCGAGGAGTTTTTCCACTTCTTCATTGATTATTGCATTTCTTTCTGGTGCAAATTTCCTCCTCTTTTGCTGCACAGGCTTGTAAAATGTGTCAATGTTGAGTTTATGCGTAATTACATCAGCACTAATTTCGATCATATCAAAGTGTGACTAGGCAACCAAGATGATTTATTTTTAAGAAATTCGACTAGTTTAGGTCTGATGGAGTCTGGGACATCAGACCCAACCAGGACATATCTGTTAGGGTACTCAAGGTTAAGGATTACCTGATCTGTCTCCATGTTTGTTGGTGCTACATAAGTACTCCTGACAGGGTACGGTAATTGCTATGCGGGGGACTTAACTGTCTTGGAAGGCTTAAGAGCCTCAGTGTAGCACTCCTTGGCTGCTTTATGCTCACCTTTGATAGTTGTTATCCCCCAATTTGTCAGTATCTTGATGCATTGATGATAAGTTGAAGGTACAACTTTGACATTGTGGATCCAACGTCTCCTCAAGATTACATTGTAAGATGATAGATAATCTGGACCCCGAATTTTTCGTAAGAAGCAACACCCTCAGCATACGTGGGCAGTTGGATTTCTCCTAATGTGCTCCTTGTTTCTCCGTTGAATCCTACCAAGACACTGGACTTCTTGGTGATTTAATCTTCATTGATTTTCATGGCATTGATCACGTCCAGCATTATCAGGTTCACTTAGCCGCCTCCATCTACCAGGATCCTTCTTACAGTGGCCGTTCCAATTTGCATGGAAATTACCAGGCCGTGAAGGTCACAATCACTAAAGGTGATAGGTGGGATGCTCCCTGGCTTGCAAGGTGACTTCATTGGAGGCGTCCTGGCTATTTTATTTGCCGCTGAACTGGTCAGGCCGCAGATCTCTGATCCGCCATTTATGAATTTTACTTCATAAAGTGTCGGTGGTGGAGGGAGATTGCGTTCCTGCACTTGCTCCTGGCTTTCCTTATTTTGATTTTCGTTTCGACCCCTAGTCTTGAGCAGGTCTTTCAGGTATCCAACTTTCAATAGGTAGGCTACTTATTTCCTGAGGGTAAATCAATCCTCCGTTGTGTGCCTTATATCCATGTGAAACTCACACCATTTGGTATGGTCCTTACTTGGATTGGGGTTCTCCGACTTTCTAGGCCATCTGACTGTCGATCCCATGTTGTCAAGTCGCTGGATCAAGACTTCAATATCAACACTGAAGTTATGTTCAGAAATTGGTGGGTGAACTTTAGCCTTACCTTGTTGTTCATTGTAAGGTTGACTTTTGAATGGTCAGGTTTGGAATAAGGGGTTGGTCTGTAGCTGGTGTTCCTATTACTGCTCTTCTTGTTTGATTTTTTGTATTCTCTGGAAACACTGGATGCTTCTACTTTGTAGCTTTTGTCTTCTTCCAGCTTGATGTAGGCAAGGGTTTTGGCTTGAACATCTCTGAAAGTATGACAGGGATACTTAGTAAGTTCAATATAGAGATCACTATTCGGTAGTAGTCCCTGCCTGAATGCCTCCACTGCTGTGCCAACGTCACACCTGGGAATGGACACCTTTTCTTTGTTGAACCTAGCAAGGAATATTTTGAGGGTTTCGCCTGACTTCTGGGTGACCCTGTAGAGATCACTGGATCATTTTTCCGATTCCCTATTACTTGGAAACTGCTTATTGAAGTTGATAATCAGGTCAGTGAAGGACTTCACGCTTTCAATTGGTATATTGACATGCCATTGCAGTGCTGGTTCTGTTAGGGTTGCTCTTAATATCTTGCACATGCAAACCTGCCTATATTCACTAAGAATAGATGCAGCCAAATTTTTTTGCTTGTATAGAGCCACGTGATTTTGAGGATTCGAGGTTCCATCGTATATTTTCATGGATGGAATCACGATTTTCTTCGGGAGATCCACCCTAGCTATTTCATCTACGAAAGGTGAATCAGCTTAACTCTCTAGGGAGGCTTCCTCCAGACTAGCAGGTACCCCAGGTATCTTCTCAAATTTTTCATTGACTTTCTTAATCTCCTGGACTACTACCATCATGATGGCCGCTGCTAACTCATCATGCTTAGCATTCCCGTCTGATTTAGGTACATCGTCATCTTCAATTTGGACAATATTTTTTGTGCTACTTGGACTCCCAAAATTTGAGAAGTCTAAGTGTTTGACAATTAAGGAAAATGGGGTTCCTGGTTGGATCTTGGAATTTCCTTGAGCTTTTTCCAATTTTTGTTTCAGGGTCGATTCAGATTCTTTCAACTATTGGATTTCTGCTTCAGTTTGAGCCATCTTTTCTTTCAAGCTTTCCAACTCTGCAACTTGTTGCAAGGCAGTGTTCAATTGCTCTTCAATGGTGGATTGTGCCATTTTTGTTAGTTTTTGATAGTTTTTGTAGACGGGAGAAAAAAGATTTTAATGAGCTAGCTGCCCCACGGTGGGCGCCAATTGTTTTGGGGTGATTTTGCACGTTGCTGAATCTGGTCAGGGTTGAGACTGACAGGGTCAACTAGCTCGGTTATTCTGTTTTGTACGTGGAGCAGGCTAAGAAATATGAAATGTAAAGCAAACAAAGAAAATAACAAGACAAACAATTTTGTACGTGGAAAACCCTTAAATGGGAAAAAACCACGGGCACCAAGCTATGAGAGGACTTCACTATGTTTATAGAGGAATTCAGTATAACCAGCACAATATTATCTTGTATTTTTTTGCCTAAGTATATCTATAATACGACTAGAATTGTATTGTTGTATGTCGTCCCTAGGAATGATGATAATAGCTTGCTTATATAGCTTGATGGAACGCTCCAATAATCAGCTCCATTATTGTGCAATATTCACAATTAATGACGCCATTGATTGTCCTTCAATACACTTAATTACTCTCTTAATTGCAGAATCTTTGTGATATAATATTCTCCATTAATACTTCTTAATTGGCATAATAACACTGAAAATATCCTTGTGAAATTATCATAGACTTAGTAAAATATCGTCCTTATATTCGACGTATTTTCCTCTCCTCGGCCTAGCGTCTTCGTAGTCTGGCTTGATATTTTCGTACCCTGAAAGTCAGGCCAAGGTAGAAAGTTACCCTGAAATGTCAGTGGATAATCCAGGCCTAACATTTATCCTTTTAATTACATGTTATTTCATTCTTCTCATCTTGTTTGTTCAATCTTGTCTTTTCTTATGTTTAACATGGTTATTGTTGTGTTAATTGTGTTGTTTGTGTTAACCATGTTTGAGTAGATTATGCTTAGGGTTTACGGGGAAGTTTAGGTTAACTGCGGGACGATAATGAGTTGTTTACATTCGAATATAGGTTAAAAATCGAGTCTTTACATACTTGCATTGAAGGTGTTCGATGAAATGTGTGTACGTAAGTTTGTGCCTTTCTTTCATGTATGCTTAATATCTCTTTGCATGACAATGAATAGGGGTATTTAATAGCATGTATGTGATGAGTTTGACATAATACGAAAGTTTTAAGGTAAGCTTAAGGAAGGCCTAAGACATTAGGACTAAACCTTGACCGTAACCGTGACCCATTTCTCGTAGACCTTTGCGTCTCCCTCTACCTACCTAGACGAACCCAAAACCCTAGCTTTTCCACTCTTTGCTTCGTGCTTGTGTGCTTGTTTACTTCTTTTTCTAGCCTAGTTTGTTAGCATAGTAAATCATCGTATTCGTTCACATGTCATGTCTTAGACTAAACTAAAGCAATACAAAGACTTATACCAAATCTAACCCCACCATCCTTGTGGTTCAACCCCAATTATACTACTTTAGTTGAGTTTTTACAAATTGTTTTTAAGCTGGGAAATGACGACAAAACTCGGTCATGACATGGTTATGATAAATAATTGTGGCTAAAATGTACGATTCTAGAATAAAGTTATTAAGTAATATAATTAAATTGGTGGAAAATAAAATACTTTCGTTAAAATATATATTTTATAACATTTTTCAATCCTTTTGATTAATTTTGCAATTTTTTATTTGCTAAAATCAAAATACAAGGATGAAAAATGTGAAAAATTAATGAGTTGTTATTTAGAATTAATAATTAAGCAATATACTACAAAATTAAAATTCTACGTACGTCATTCATGCATGTATTGCATGGGTGTGTACTCATCATTGTAAGCTAGTGCAACAGTACTAATGTATCAAAGATGTTAAGTTCAAGTATGAATGTCGTTCAATATATCAATAACAAATGATTAATTGTGCAATTTTAACTTTTTTTTCTTCTAAATAAAATATAAGAATGAGAAATTGGAAAAATAAATAAATAAATTGATATTACTCAATTAGGAGAGAGATCTTTGATAGGTCGTCGCTAACCTATGCAAAAATAAATTCCCTAGCAACAACAAATAAATGTAGTATTTAGGGGTCGAATCCACGGAGAGCGCGGTGATTGTTAATTAGTTGTGATGAATAGAATTTTACCTTGGGTAGTCACAAGTTATGGGGGTTTGTAGATTGGTTTATGCAAAGTAAAAATATAAAAGCAAACAATGAAATAAAAGTCGTCTAGGAAGTTCGGCTCATACATGCAAATCGATGATTTAAATATTTGTTAAACTAGTAGACACAAATTATCATCTAGGCCTAACGACACCCAACTTTCACTTTTAGCATCGGCCTTAAATCGGGTCCTAACAAGCTTTCTGATGTAGGTGATGATGTGCAAGGCTCGATGGGTTATAATCTTATGCTAGTATCGATGGGGTTCAGCACCGCCGTGGGTTCAATGGCTCGTTGGTTCTGTCTCTTGTCGAACGATGGAACTGTCTGAGTACTCTCAAGGCATACTGAAAGCTGCATAGCTATTATTGTCCAAGTTGTTATTTAGCTAAGTTAACAACTGGATATTATTGTCCTATTTAGTTTGTTTAATCTTCCAAATTTAATGTTAGTTAATAGCTAAGTTTATGACAATCCTTTGGGTTGCATAAAACAGTTTTCTCCTAGGCTATTTATAGCTCTTGGTGATATGTGTAATGGCCATTCAGAATTCAGAAGAAAAACTTCAGTTTGCTTGCTAGCTACTTTGTTCATATTCAACACGTCTTGAATATCAACAATTGATCGTCTCAATAGATCTTGAGATCGTCACTATTGATAAGTTATAGKTCTAGCTTATCGATATTCTATCCTTTTATTTATTCCGCTGCAAATTCGTATCATTAGTGGTATCAGAGCCTCGGCTCTTGATGTCCATTTATCAAGACGGTCCCAAAATTTAAATCACAAAAAAAAAGGGAAGAGAAACAAGGGTACAGTTTCACGCCATGGCCGATTTCGACGATGAAACCTTGC
>VHZZ01006520.1:64746-77188 GCA_009801015.1 Silene noctiflora | reverse complement strand
CATTTACCGTAATTAATTATGAAAAATAGTTAAAATCGGAATTAATTATAAAAATAGTTTATTAATATAAATATTTTATTCTCGGGTGTTACAAGGGAACCCAGGAAAGCCATTCTATCAATATCCCCCTGATCAATTTCCTGACCAAGGACAAGCCTATGGTGCTATTCCGATGCCATTTATGGCGCAGGTTGACCATATGATAGAAAATTATATGAACGCCGAAAACCAAAGAAACCAGCGGATTCGTCATGAGAAGCCGTATCCTGAGTGGGTGGATAGACAATCTCCGTATCCACCAGTTTATAAGATTCTAGATTTCACCTTATTCTCTGGTGATGGAGATGTGTCAACAATGGAACACTTAATATAACCCAGTTCAGTAGTTAGTGTAGAGAGGTTGTGGATAATGATTATTTAAAATTAAGATTATTCCCCAGTTCATTGTCTAAAACCGCATTTAGTTGGTATGTTCATTTAGCACCTAATTCTATACCAGATGGGGTGGCGATGAAGAGTCAATTCCATAATCACTTCATTAGGATAGATCTTGGTATAACGATTAATGATTTAACTAGAATCCAACAAAAAAAACAGGAGAATGTTTTAACGAGTACTTAACTAGATTTAAAAATGCCAAGATTAGGTGTCATTTAAATCTACCAGAGGGAGAATTCATAAGAATCGCTCAAGATGGCTTAGCGATTCCATTTAGGAAGCGTTTCGATGGGATCATCTTTAGAAATTTTATGGAACTCACTGAGTCAGTAACTAAGTATGAACAAGTATTGAGTGAAGAAAGTCAGCAACGACATAAGGTGTTCAACGGTATGTACTTTGAAAAAGAGGAAGATTTTTGTCAAATAAATATCGCAGAAATTCCGAAAGGACCTCATTTTCAGTGTGCACCTTTCGAGCGTAAAGAAATCTCTCCTAATAGAGATATGAAAAATACTAAAAAACGACTCTAAACGTTTTATATAACTAAAGGGGAGGAAATTTTTAGGCATTTACATGCGAATAACATTAGTAAAATAAATAGGAATCATAAGGTTCCTTCAGCGCTGGAAACAGAAGGAAAAACTTTTTGTTTATGGCATAACGCTCGATCTCACACTACAAATAATTGTTTTCTATTTCGAAATACTTTGCAGGATTTGATTGATAATAGTCAGATTTTGTTTTCAAGTGGGGACAGTATTAAGACTGATGATGATCCTTTCTAAATGTTGAATTTCGAATGCAATATGTTCGACTTTTCTAAATCAGCTATTTCTGCTGATGATTTGCAGGAGGAGCGAGCACAACGCTTATTAGATCACCTTATAAACCAACGTCCGTTGGTCTTCCCAAAGGTGGATAATGTTGAAATGGAGGGGATTTAAAAGTGGCATGTAACTGAACTCCGCACTACTGACAAGTATCAGGCCTTCCGACCTTTCGTAGCCAAGCTTATTCAAAAAGGGAAACTTTCTCTTCTTCCAATTGATGAAGAAGCTTTGGATCTTGCTGGAAAAGACAAAATCATGGAAGCTGTGAAAGGAAAATATGGTAAGACAGATGAAGGTACAACTTCCAAGTCCTATAAGGATGTGTTAGAGATGGATCCATCTCATGCACGCCTAGTTCAATGCATGAAGAACCTTCGAAGAAATATGTGCTTCGGATGTGCTGATATGCTACACTTTGAGCTTGTTCGAATTCAAGCCATACCAAATGANCTGATATGCTACACTTTGAGCTTGTTCGAATTCAAGCCATACCAAATGATCCTAAATGGGTTCCAGCTTACCAGCGTCGGTCAATGAAGAGAATTCGAGATTTGGAGATTGGTAGTTCAAGCAAGGGGCCAAAAGGAATGCCAGTCTTAGGCACTATAACGAAGCAGTTGGGGGAATTGAAGAATCAACCTAATATCCCTATAAAAAAAGATGGTAACCAAAAATAAAAGTAGGAAGTATGCTAAGGCATTGGCAGCTAATGCTAGAGCTAAAGTTGAAATGCAATTGATGCAAGAAGCCATGGTCGCAGATATCAGGGTCCAAGACCAAAAGGCATCAACGAAGAGTGAAATCGACAAAGGTGTTGAGGCTTGTGTTGACGCCATTTATAAGCTAACGATCAAGTTATGGGAGCCGACAAGGAAGATGATGACCCGGGGGATTTCTCAGATTATGAGCTGGATTTATTGGTGACTGATGAAGATCTCAAACCAATAAAGTTTTGATCATTATAACCAGGAACAATGGAATGCATGATGGTAACAATGCTTCCAAACGAATTCAGCGCTAAAGGATCATGTACTAGAAGTTCAGAGTCGTCGGTGCCAGGTATTTCTGATTGTGTAATAGCGAGTAATTTTATTCGTTATGACGCATTAGATAGAGACCTTACAGATCAGGAGGTTAATAGGATTATTAAAGCCGTATTTGTTAGAGGAGGTGTAGATACTGACCATTGTAGCCCTTTGTACATTAAAGTCAAATTGGAAAACCAAATATTGGGAAAGGCTTTAATTGATAATGGCGCTATTGCTAACATTGTGCCAATCGCTATTCTTAAGTTGGTAGGAAAAACGAAGGAGGATATAACTACTTATAAAGTGTCAGCTACTAGTTTTACTGGGTCTACAGAATGTTGTGAGGGGATTATATCATTAGCAATTAAAGTGAGATCATGTACAAAAACGATGCCTTTTTATCAAGTTAAGAGTATAACTACCTATAATATATTATTAGGGAGGAGTTGGTTACATAAGACTTATTCTATTCCTTCTGCCCTTCATCAATTATTAGTCATGTGGAATGGCAAAAAGTATGAAATTATTTATGCTGATGTGACAACAGTTGAAATAAATGTGACTAATTTGAATAATGATCCTAAGGGACAGAGCTCGGCGCCAAGAGCGGAAGCGCTTGATCAATGACAAATGATGGACCTAGAAGAGTAGAATATCTTCAATAAGGTCAACCAAATTCGAATTGAAGAATTAGAGGACATTCAAGAAGAAGGTCCAATGGCTGAAACGGAGTCTCAGGAATTGAGTTTACTCTCGTTTAATTACTAGAATGTAGTAATTGTTGTTTAATTTTTTTTTCTATGAATATTGTAATGACTTTGCAATTTAATAGGAAATACAATTTATAAATCAATGACTCTTCTATATAAATATTTGATGATTTGCGTTCGGAAAAAGGACAGACTAAGTTGGATCCACCACTAACATGGGTAGAAAGACCATGGGTGAGGAATGACGATAAAAGAAAAGAATCACAAGATCCTTTAGAAGAAGTGAACCTAGGTACTACAGAGGTACCTAGATTCACATACATGAGTCAGAAATTGTCAATTGAGAAGAAATAGGCAATGAAAAAAATTCTTTTTGAAAATAGAGATTGTTTCGCATGGGAACATCATGAAATGTCAGATGTTGACCTCAGTATTGCAAGGCATCGTTTACCAATTAAGCCAAGATGGAAGCCTGTAATCCAATAACCTCGACGAATGTCATCTGAAGTCATTCAGGCTGTTAAGGAGGAAGTTAGTAAACTTCTGAAAGCATGATTTATCCCACCCGTTATTAAGAAAAATGGAAAAATTCGGGGTGTATTGGTTTCAGATATTTGAATAAAGCCACCCCAAAAGATGTATATCCTATGCCTTTGGCGGATATTTTAATCGATGCAACTACTCGACATAAGTATCTGACATTTATGGATGAGTATGCCGGGTATTATCAAACCAAGATCGAAGAAAAAGACTGTTATAAAACAGCATTTCGATGTCCTGATTCATTAGAAACATTTGAATGGGTAGTCATGCCATTTATATTGAAAAACGCTGGCGCTACATATCAGCGAACAATGAATTGTTTTTTTCATGATTTAATTGGGGATTCAATACCTATATATATTAATGATGTTGTTTTTAAGTCAAATGAATTTGTGAGCATCTTTATCACCTCGACAAGCTTTCGAAAGGATGAGGAAATATAACCTTAAAATGAACCCAATGAAATGCGCTTTCGGCGTTAGCGCTAGAAATTTCCTTGGATTTTTGATACACCAGCGAGGGATCGAGATTGATAAAAATAAGGCCAAAGCGGTAATAAGCGCTAAGCCACCAACTAATAAAACCGAATTACAAAGGTTTTTAGGACAAGCGAATTATGTCCGGTGCTTTATTGCAAATTTGGCTGGAAAGACAAAAATCTTTTCCCCATTGTTGCGTTTAAAGAAGAAGGAAACGTTTGTATGGAAAGAGTGCCATCAGGAAGCCTTTGACCAAATTAAGAAATATATGGTCAATCCACCTGTTTTAATTTCTCCAAAAGAAGGGAAAACATTGCGATTATATTTGTCAGCTGCTGACTAGTAAATTGGTTGTATGCTATCACAGGGAAATCAGCAAGGATTCGAACAAGTAGTATTCTACTTACGTCCAATTCATCAAGAAACGGAACAACGATATTCATACTTAGAAAAGGTATGCTTAAGTCTCTATGATGCTTCAGTTAAGCTCCGAAACTATTTTGTGGCGCATACTATAGAAATAGTTTCAGCGTTAGATGTGATGAAACACATGTTTCTCAACCTTTATTAAAAGGGTGTCTAAGCAAATGGAGCGTTCATTTGTTGCAATTTGACTTAGTTTATATCCCACAAAGGGCTATAAAAGGTCAATTATTAGATAACTTCCTCATCGAACATCCATGTTTTGATAAAGAAACATTGGATAACAATAACTTTACGCCTTGGGAAATGTATTTTGATAGATCTTTCACTATACATGGATCAGGCGCTGGAGTTATTATTACTTCTCCTATGAGAAAAGAGTGGAGAATATCAGTTACTTTAAGCGGTAATGGAACGAATAATAGAGTAGAATATGAAGCGTTGATCGCCGGACTTGAGCGACTGATCGAATTAGGAGCCTTGAATATTCGGATTCTAGGGGATTACCAGTTGGTTATCAATCAGGTTAATGGTTTATTTAAATGTAAATCTGTTCCTTTATCATAATACCTGCTAAAGGTAGAATGTTTACTTAAGCATTTTCGTAAAATTGAATGCATCTATGTATTAAGGGACCAAAATTCAATATTTAATCAATTAGCACAAATAGCATCTGGGTGTATCCCTGATGAAGATGAAATGTCTGACATAATCGAGCAATTAGCAAAAATATTTTTTATAGATGATGTTGACTTTAGAATGGAAGTTTTTAAGGTGGGTGTATTGGATGAATCCTTAGACTGGAGGACTGATATCATAAGTATCCTAAATAGCCCGTCTTAAAAAGGTTTGAGTCCAAAACTTAGAAAGCAGGCATTTGGATTCTTTCTTATGGAAGACATCCTTTATAAAAAAGGCCCACAGGGTATATTATTAAAATGCCTAGGCGCTGATGATGCGTTATTAGTTATGGCTGAAGTACAGGAAGGAGTTTGTGGCGCTCATCAGTCTGGCCCAAAAATGCGATGGTTGATTCATCGACATGGGTTTTATTAGCCGTCCATTTTGGAAAATTGCATTACTAATGCAAAAGGTTGTAAGGCGTGTCAACGCTACAGACACCGAAATAGGGTCCAAGCACATGATTTAAAACCTGTAATTAAACCATGGCCTTTCCGAGGATGGGATATGGATATGATCAGAGAGATTTTACCTCCATCCTCTAATGGTCACTGGTATTTCGTGGTCATTGCGGATTATTTCACTAAATGGGTAGAAGCTAGAACCTTGAAAACAGTGAAAACTCAAGATCTAGTGGACGTTTTGAAAGAATACATTTTTATTCGATACGGGGTCCCAGAGACCATTACAGTGGATCAAGCGCTGGTTTGTAACGGTCCAGCGCTACAGGAATTTACCTCTCAGTTTGGGGTAAAATTACTAAGCTCTACTCCTTATTATGCTCAGGCAAATGGACAAGCTGAATCAACAAATAAGTTGATTAAAGCTGGTATCGCCAAAATGATCGAGGATAATCCAAGAGTTTGGCATGATAAGTTACTTGATACATTGTGGTCTTATAGAACTTCAAAAAGAGGGACTATGAAGGAAACTCACATACACTATGTGAATAAACTGATTTTATAAATTAACTTATTAATTTAAAGGATCTTGTGCATGCATAACAAAATAAGAGAGAATTAGAACATATTACTTACAAATATGTATTTCGGCCAAATAGGGCACAATCCAAGTCTCCTACTTGGATTGTTCTTGAGCTTTTATCACAATGGATGATCCTCCTTAAGGCACCAAGTATAGGAACCCTCAATCGGAGAAAACCCAAGACAAAATCCGACTCTAACCCTAGTACAAGTATTGATCTAGTCCTTGTAAAAGAGGACCTTAAAATAACAAATAAAAGGATACTACACTAGTATGGGTTTCGGTTTTTATTTGTTGAAGATGAACAATATTTTTGGTTTTATATCTAATCTAATTAGAGAGAAATAAGATGTTGTGTTTTCTATAAAACTTTTTGCATGTATGGAATGAATAAAAATAAGAGAAACACTTCTCTTATTCATTTGAGAAAACCGGCCACTTTTAAGGAATAGTAAGAGTTTTCTCTTACACACTCCTTATTTATCTTATCAATATATATTAGGCATGCTTACCCATATGACAAAACATCATTATGTTTTGTGGAAAAATAAAATAATCACATTATATATTATCACATGGGTACAGGTTTTTAGACTTTTATTTGGCCTATTTTATGACTTAATTTTACATTATAATGTGTAAAATGTGTCACGTGTAATTTGTGACATAAATAGGTCCATATATCACATTACACTTATTTTATCTAATAAAATAATTATACGTTTTATCAAATAATTACGTATAATAAATTTACCTAGTAATTCACAATTACACGTAAATATCATGGGTCAAATAAATACAATTCACAACGTTTTGTAATCGTATTCAATTATTCATTCTAAATTAAATTGTTCCGTGAACAATATAATCGATTTAGTAATAACATTTTATCTACTAAAATAATCTTATATAATCACATTATATTAAGATACTTATTCTCAAATTGTTCATCCTTTTAAGGTCCGGAAAGTGATCCTACCAGAAGGGTATAAAGATCACTTCTATGGGAAATGGTCACCTACATGAGATGTACCATTTAAAATTATTAAGGTACTTTAATTTCAGGATATGCGTATGGATTACAACATTTAAGTGGAACACTTATGAAAAGAAATATAAATGGTAAATTTTTGAAATTCAATTATCCCACCACTTGGGAGATTTACGCAACAAATATTAAAAATAGATGTCCAGAGTTTTGGGAAAACATGAGGGCATTATATAGATTGCATAAAATCAACCTTCAGAATGTTTAACCTGTCGTACGAATGCCATAAAACTGATAATTTCATCAGAAAGAGATTTAAAGCATGCATCCCATGAGCGCTTCATTTGTAAAAGCTGTTCTTGAATGAAAGAATTATGCTCCTTACTTTTCTCTATCCGAGCCTGGATCTGATGAAGTGGTTGCCTAAGCAAAGGGGGAAGAGAGAATAACCCTCTGGACAATTCATGATGCCGTGCCTTCATCTCTTTGAGGGATTTCTCAGCTTCATGGATTCTCTACTCAAGCTCCTTAATCTGACGCTTATTTTCACGATAAGCGTCGAAAACAGAGGATACTTGGCAACATAAAGACTGAACAGAACAAATTTTAGAAAGAGCTGTTCGTTCAACTTTTCGTACTGAGAGAAATCTGTTAGAGCCGAGGCCTGAAGTTCCCTAATCTTAGTGATTCGATTTTGGACCTGAGAATGAAAAGGAGATGAATTCCCAAGGACTTGGCATAGGTCATGAAGTTGTTGAAGCAACTCCCTGTTAGTTGGCAACAGCGCCAGACATTCCAGCTTGGCAATAAGAAGGAATGCCATGGGAGAGCTTGTAGAAGTTCTTCCCATGGACGATTGTTCAAGCTAGGAAAGCGCCAGGGGAGTAAGCCTCCCAAGGAAATCTTCCTAGGGAGCATGCCTGGAAGGCGATGGTGTATATACCAGTTTAGTATCCCTGATTGAGTCTTCCTCTGAGGAGTTGATGATGACTTGGAAGACCTGGGATGGCTGGTCCTGAGAGACTAGAACATCTAGTTCTTCCTGATGAGTCATAGTCGTCTGTTGTTGTTCAGGAAGAACTTCTCTGCGCTGAGTAGGAGAAGGAACCTTGAACGTTGGTACCAACTCTTGATTCTGGGGAGTATCAATTATTTGATCCATAAGGCCCTAAGTGTGGGGTTGATCTTCTTGCGAAGGGATCACAAGCACAGAAGGCGGGGCAACAGTAGGGGCGTCCTTTTGGGTGTGGCTTCTAGGTTCTGGGTTCTGATCACCAATCTCTACCATAAGAGAAGTAATAGCCTTTGAAGCACTTGAAGCGAGCGTCGATGTCTTCTAGCGCTTAGGACTACCTCGTGTTGATGAAGAGCGTGGTCACTTCCGGATGAAGGGTTTTTCCTCAACCGTTTCATCAGAGACTTCAGGTTGTTCATCCTCCATTGCGAAATGAGGCTGAACAACCACCGTCTGTGGAATAAAAGTGGTGGGAGGAATATTGAACTTTCCCGGAGCAGAGAGATTGATCATAAGCTCTTGTATTGAAGGCACTGATCAATTTGATGAGACAAAGCTGGGTGGCATTTCACGACGGCTTGTCAAGGTTAAAAACCTTGCGTTGAGAGGATTCGTGGCTGAAAATAAAAGGAAACTATAAGAACCTTGGGATGAAAGGAATGCTTGAGGTCGAATATAGTAAGCATACCTGAAATGCTTTCCTTAAGACGGCCAACAACTTTAGCAAAGTTTTCTACCGAGCACCAAGCCGAGGAAGACCACCATTGAAGGTGAGAAGTCGTGGCAGCACCATGGCGATAATGCCATACACCATCTGCAGTGATAGGAGGAATGGGTTGACAGTAGAGTTGTTGAACATCTTTAACGTTGAGCTTAATTCGCTCATGCCATGGATTGTTCACAAACCATAAGTACGGCAGCGCCAAGGATTAAACCAAGCCAAATTGGCATGCAACAAGCTGAGGATTATATACTTCAGCACCAAAGTCGTTTGCCAAGAACGAAATATAGGGCAAATCTCGGGGGCACAAGAAGCTATCCCAGATCTCCTTGGTGGAATCCTCTGCCACTGGAAATTCCATGGTACTAAGCCATGAAGGAAAACATAGTTCGAAGACAGAGGTTGGGGATTCATTCAACGAATGCTCCAACATGTAAAGCTGAGTTATAGTACAAAGAGAATTCTTCTGACAAAAGAAAGAATCGACAATGCTGTCTACAATTCTAGAAATGTTGGGGGTAGTAATGTCATTAAGGTGCTCAGCATAACTATAACGGTTAGGATGAAGAGAACCCTTCTGAAGCAGCTTAGGGTTGATGGCGTTGTGATAGGGGAAGTACAAAGTAGCCCAACAAGATAAAATTCAGAGGGGGCCACTTACTCCGTTACACGAATGGGTAAGACCAGGTTCTTTGGCGCCGTCCTGAGGACGACGGGGGATCTAATGACAGTCCTGAAGCATTCGGTAAATAGTGCCCAATATCAAAGGGGCTAGAGGGATCTCACCAGTACAAGACTGGATTTCAGCAGCTAAGGGGATGAAATTTCTAACGCACCCTCCGCTCTTGGGCATTTGAAGCCTAGAAAATACATAGGCAAGAAAAATAATGTCTACAAATATAACAGGAGGGTCTTTGAATTTACCCTTAACTTCTGAAAATTCTTTCTTTGCAGCGCTAGAAAAAAGCTGGTCCCATAAGGTAAGCACTCCAGCGCAAAGCTTTTTGCCCTCTGGGGATAAATTATTTCTATCTAGAGAAATAAAGTTGCGACTGTTCCCAGTTGAAGAGAGACCAATTAGAAGACTAATGTCCGCCAGGTTAATGGACATAGCACCATGAGGCAAGAAGAAACAGTTGAGCGCACGGTTCCACAAGGATACCAGTACCGAACAAAGGGTACTATCAAAAGGAAGGACGTTGTAATGTGCTAACCTGATTAATGGGTCAATCCAATTATCGACCCATTTGGCATGAAACCTAGATAAGCGACCACACCAGGCGCTGACTCCTAGGGTTTTGTTTTTGTCCTTGCCATTACACCACCCTTTGATTGGATTGGAAATCCCAACCCATTTGATCTGAAAAGGATCAGGGTGAAAGGCGAGAGAACAGGTGTCAGAAGTATCCGGATAATGGTGTTTTAAATAGTCTTAAATGTCGGATAAGGTATTCTCGCCGTCGGCACTCCGGAAGGGTTAAAGCAGAGGACCCAACGTTGCGTCAGGAAGTTCATTATCGTTCGGTTTAGTGTCTAACGCTAAGCCGGTAGAATGATAAACGGCGCTATGAGAGTTTACCACAGAGTAAATCACTGGGGGGTCGTTCCCATAAATTTTACGGCTTTGGTGTGGCCCGGTCATGGGAGTAGTTAAAGAAGAAGCCATAAAAGTCTGGTATTTTTGTGTAAGGCGAAGAAAGAAAAGGTTTGAATTTTGAACTTTTTCAGATTTGGCTTTCTTAATGAATAAGAAATTGAGATAAAGAAATTAACTTTATATATAATATAAAGGAATTGTTTAATAAAAGAAGATCTTAGAAGTTCAAAGGACGTTTTTGTGTGTGATAAGTCTATTTTATATACGATTTTACCCCTTGTTTTATCTCGGTCTTATATGATATTTGCACTTTTATTAGTGTTTATTTGAGCTAATCCCGTGTTCTAGTTGTTTTGGCATGTGGTTAACGTGTTTTGTAGGAAATGTAGCTTTTATTAGCTAATTCCCAACAAAAAGAGCAAATATCGAGAACACAAAGCTAAGTGGAAGTTGGATTGGATCAGGCATGGCCATGCAAGCTCAAGTCATGGAAGGAATGATCATTTGATGGAGAAAAGGCCAAAAGTGCAAGTGTATGGCAAAGTGTAAACAAATAAAAACCAAGCCCAAAGATTAATATGCAAGAAGTAATGTGGAAAAATCTAACCTAGGATTCCATATTAGATTCCACTTAAGGGCAATTAGTCGGAGATTTAAGAAGAGTTAAGACGAAAAAAGGATCCCATGGAGCATTAAACATGGCATTTAAGGCCATGTACCCGGATACGTGCAACCCCGATCGGGGTTGGGTGTCCCCGATTGGGGACGTGGGACTTTGGATTCCTTTTTGTTCTTACGTTTCACTTGGAAATTCCTATATAAGGAGAGCTTTGTACCCCGACTTAGACACCAATCCTTATTCATATTTTCATACACTTCTTATATTTTCTCTCAATTCTCTTGTACTTTCTCATAGTTTTTAGCATTGCCAAATATTAGAATAGTTTACATTTTGTAATTCAATCATCAAGCTTTCAATATAATTCAAGTTCAAGTTCTAAAATTGCTTTCCTTTTCGTAATTCACTTTCATTTTTAGTATTTCATTATTGTTTTCATTAGTCAATTTATTTAGTTACTCTATTTCATTTTGTTATTTAGTTATCATCTAGTTATTAGTCTTTCATTTTCACATTAGTAATCAAAGTTACATTTACATGCATTTTACATTCTTACATTTCTATTATCATTAGTATATATATTAGTTTATCATTACATCATTTGGTTTATTACATATTTACATTCTAGTTAATACAATCATTTCATTATGTTTATGCATTTCATTACATATTTAGTTTTCATTTCTTATAACATGAGTGAGTAGATTTTTATTGTCTAGGGAATAAGGGANCATTTCATTACATATTTAGTTTTCATTTCTTATAACATGAGTGAGTAGATTTTTATTGTCTAGGGAATAAGGGAAGCCATGCATTAGTAATTTTATATCATGTTAGATTAGTATGTTTTAATACTGCATATTTGCTTCTACACTTGCTTGCTTTGTAATGTTAATCTTAGTTTATTGATCACATTCTAGGAATAAATTTGTTATACCATCTATAATTCGGAAGGCACAGATTTGTATTAGACTAAGGTTGTTGTAGTAGATCAACCTAGCCATAGTGAAAGCTCGTTAGGACCCGGTCTAGGGCTTGACACTAATATTGAGAGATGGGTGTCTCTAGGCCGAGGCATTTATCTTTATTTGCATTACTAGTTTAATATGTTATGTTTTATTGAGCATGTGTGACCCGAAACCCCTAGACTATCTTTTAATTATATTCATTAATCCTATTTTATTTACAATTGCTTTATTTTATTTATTTACAATTGCTTCTTTATTTACTTTTTTGTTTTATTTATCTTGCATTCTCACCCAATAACAAAACGAAAACCCATTCCCGATAAGTTTTTATCTTGTTCTCTTTGTCTTAAGGAACACTTGTTCCTTGAGACCGTTACTTACAATCTACCTAGATTGTTGTCTTATGCATAGGTCC
>VHZZ01006520.1:16976-32318 GCA_009801015.1 Silene noctiflora | reverse complement strand
TTTTAAGCATTACTTTCATAATTTGCTATGCAWTTGAAGCCATTCACATTGATCATTTTGCCCTTTTCTAGCCCCTTTTCACATGTTTTGCGTAGCTACATTATAAACATGCTTACCTTGTCAAGCTAGTACCTTTTTTATTAGTGTTAGGGTGCTCAATTGGGTTGTTTATCATTGTTTTTATATCATTGTGAGCTTGGTATGCCGGTTTTGCTATTTATCGGGTTTTTATGAAAGAAAATGAAGAAAAGGAAAAGAAAATGAGAAAAATAAAATGAAATGAGAAAGTTGAAATGGAAAAAAAAGAAGAAAAGAAAGAAAAAAGAGAAGGAGTTGTTATAAGAAATTCTTATGTTCTTAATCAAAAAATTTGGAGAATGTTCTTAAGTTTGGTCATAGAGGACGTTTCATATCATTGTTTTGCCCTCTAAATGTTGGGTTTTAATTGGGATTGAGCACCCTTTCATATGGTTGTTAGCTTGACTTTAGCTCCACAATCCATAATTCATATGTTCCCCTCTCTACCCATCACAAAATGCCCTCTTCTCACCCTATGACTTCTTTTTCATACTAGCATTTTTTATTGTTATGACTTATGATTTGAATTGACTACCATATTAGATTGCGGGCACACTCTCATGAGTCGCGGATAGGTGAGTGTCATTCACATACATGTCCTTTCACATATAAATTTGAGAATGAGTGTACAGTAAGAGTCTGAAAATCAAAAGATCATACAAGACCTTAAAGGTTCAGTTGAAGTCATTTGCTATACGCCGCCACGTAAAACTCAACTACAATAATGCTTTATCCCTTGCCCATGTTGATTCGGATTTTTAACCATATTGCTTTTAGTTGTTTCGGGATTTTGCATTTGTTGAGTCGTCCAATTTCTTATGCTTTCTTGAGGACAAGCAAGGGTTAAGCTCGGGGGAGTTGGATAAGTCTATTTTATATACGATTTTACCCCTCATTTTAGCTAGGTTTTATATGCTATTTGCACTTTTATTAGCGTTTATTTGAGCTAATCTCGTGTTCTAGTTGTTTTGCATGCGTTTAACGTGTTTTGTAGGAAGTGTAGCTTTTATTAGCTAATTCCCRACAAAAAGAGCAAATATCGAGAACACAAAGCTAAGTGGAAGTTGGATTGGATCATGCATGGCCATGCAAGCTCAAGTCATGGAAGGAATGATCATTTGATGGAGACAAGGCCCAAAATGCAAGTGTATGGCAAAGTGTAAACAAATGAAAATCAAGCCCAAAGATTAATATCCAAGAAGTAATGTGAAAAAATCTAACCTAGGATTCCATATTATATTCCACACAAGGGCAATAAGTCGGAGATTTAAGGAGAGTTAAGAAGAAAAAAGCATCCCATGGAGCATTAAACCTGACATTTAAGACCATATACATGGATACGTGCAACCCCGATCGGGGTTGGGTGTCCCCGATCGGGGACGTGGTACTTTGGATTCCTTTTTGTTCTTACGTTTCACTTGGAAATTCCTATATAAGGAGAGCCTTGTACCCCGACTTAGACACCAATCCTTATTCATATTTTCCTACACTTCTTATATTTTCTCTCAATTCTCTTGTATTTTCTCATAATTTTTAGTATTTCCAAACGTTAGAATAGTTTAATATGTCATTGAGAGATGGGTGTCTCTAGGCCTAGACATTTTTCTTTATTTGCATTACTAGTTTAATATGTTATGTTTTATTGAGCATGTGTAACCCTAAACCCCTAGACTATCTTTTAATTACATTCATTAATCCCATTTTATTTATAATTTCTTTGTTTTATTTATTTACAATTGATTCTTTATTTATTTTTTTGTTTTATTTATCTTGCATTCTCACCCAAAAACAAAAAGAAAACCTGTTCCCGATAAAATCGTAACAAGTTATAAAAATACCGTCTCTCTGTGGATTCAACCCCTACGTACTACATTAATTTGTGCCACGTCTTGGTCTGCGACAAGCCTGTTCAGTGTGTCATACGAAAAAGCACTCGTTTGAGAGTCGTGCTAATGAAGAGGTGCAAGCCATTGCCACGTGGCAAGGAACGTGTGAGAAGTGGATGTGAATCGTGTCCAACAATAATTAGGGTTGGTTGAGCGAAGCCTTTCATCGACCTTATCTATATAAAGGGGGGGGGGGGGGTTATTCTTATACAAAGAATTCACCCTAATTTAGTCATATCAGAAAATTGAGTATCAAAAGTTTTTGGCAAAAGCTTCCAAAGTTTTAAAGAAATAAAACTCCTCTTTTAAAATATATAAACAAAAATGGTACCAATTCGATGGGATAACAACGATTGCTTTTTAGCATCTAATAGTCCTTTACGGACGCTTGTTCGCTTCGGAACATAAGGGGGCAGTGGACCAGTTAAATGATGATCTTAAGCGGTTTCCGATTAGGCATTTAGAGGCTGTAAAAGCCTCACCGTTTTACACCGAACTGTCTAAAGCGATAGAGGGTATGGTGGCTGAGGACAAGGAGAGGCCGGTACCCGGTTTTTGTGATAATGTTGATCTACTAAGGATCATCATGAATAAGGTTGATCCTATGACTAAAGGGAATATGGTCATGGTCTGCCGAGCATGGGCCGTTTGGCTAATGTTATCTGGGCCTGGAAAGTTGGCCCTAGTGCATGAAGAGACTCTAAGGTGGGGGTTGCAACAAACCCTAACGGGGTTATGGGTAACTATCTACAGGAAGCAGATTCCCATTGCATGGGAATTCCAGAAACATAGAAGGTTGTTGTTTGTACCACCGCCTTTGATTCATCCGGCGATGTATGATTGGAATAATGCTGATCCAGCGGACTTTTTGGATGATGGAGATACCGATTACAGTGATGAAGAAGATGATCNTCATGGTCTGCCGAGCATGGGCCGTTTGGCTAATGTTATCTGGGCCTGGAAAGTTGGCCCTAGTGCATGAAGAGACTCTAAGGTGGGGGTTGCAACAAACCCTAACGGGGTTATGGGTAACTATCTACAGGAAGCAGATTCCCATTGCATGGGAATTCCAGAAACATAGAAGGTTGTTGTTTGTACCACCGCCTTTGATTCATCCGGCGATGTATGATTGGAATAATGCTGATCCAGCGGACTTTTTGGATGATGGAGATACCGATTACAGTGATGAAGAAGATGATCATCCCGTAGGGAACATCCATCCTGAGCCGGGCGCTGAAGTATAAATATTATAAGGAACTCAATACAGTTTTGAGGCCCTTGGAATTTTTTTGTCTACTTTGCGTATAAGTATAATGGTGAAATGATTAATCCTTGCCTATTATATTTTGTGTGACAGGCATAATGCTGTCACATTGTATTTTCTAAATTTTTCTAATGGCTTGTGTAACAATGATAAGTTGTTACATGGTATTGTAATTATATTTAGGTAGTGAGAAATTACCCAAGTTTTAATTCTAGTATGTTATTTAAAGTTCAAAACTTTAAATTTTTTTTATCTTCATGCGAAATGATTATATGAATTAATCCATACATAACGAAATTGGGTTCTTTTAAAAGAAAATCAATAGTAATTAGGGTTAATAAAAATGAAAATGGGTATTCAAAATACCTTGGTGCTGTTATGATTTGAATTATAATATGCGAATAAAATACCAAAATCATATAATAAGAAGGCTAAAAAGGCTGAATTTGAATTAAAGGAAAAAGCGTTCCACCAAGTTGCATTCCCCTCGAAAAATGAGACAGTTGGAGACTGATTGGACTTCATAAGAGTCGTGACAGTTGTGGTAAATAAACCGCCGTCTGAAAATAATGATTCTTCTTAAGAGAGACATGTCAATACGTGGTATAATTAATTTATTAATAACGAAAAAGAGTTGGTTTGGTATCGTCCAAATAAAGTCAAACAGACTTTAAATAGTTTTCTTTCTCTTCTTCTCTCTTTTTTCTTTCTTTTCTTTTTTTAAAAGTCTTAAAACATGAGACCACCAAGAGGGTTTGTTGGGCCAATGTGCCACTATGAAAGTGGTTCAATGACTACAGATAAACAACAATTTGCCCAGGAATTAATGAAAGAGAAACTACCATTTCTCACAGTGACTACCCAGGTTAAGTCGGCCACAACCGAAGAAGAACTCCATGAAATTTTGGGAATGAGGGATATTATGAGAAAGATATTCTTCAGAATTCCTATTCACACAAAGATGGCGATGATAAGAACATGCTAGCGTTGGGCATGGATATTCGCTTTTGATCCAAAAAGTCCAAAAGTAAGTTGGGCGTATGAATCAAGCCTGATTCAGATGCCGGATCCGGTATAACCTTGGAAAATAAGAACCATGCGGAATAGAAGAACGATAACCATAAATTGTGGGTCCATAAAATTCCAGAATTATGAGGAAAATGAACTTTATCATGCAGAGTTCCGGGACAAGCCGCCGGAGGGAGATACAAGTCGAATCCTTTGGAGATTAGTAGTTCCTAGGAGGGAGAAGATGAACAATCTGGGTCGGAAAATCAAGAAGTTTCAGATTCCAGCGAAGATGATGGTTTCCAAAAGACCATTTAATGCAACCTTGTAAGGAATTTTTGGAATAAATACATTTCTCATTCATTAAAGGGAAATGATTGGAACCATTTTAGGGATTTATGAAGTGGAAAAAGTGCGATCAGATTGTGTCTGCGTGCGCCATACGAAGGGGTAATGAGACTGGAGGCGTCAAGACGACTAAACTTCTAGGACGGGTACAAAAACCTAGGGTTCCTTGGGCAAAACATAAGTACATTTTTATCTTTCACAAAATAAAATTGGAAGATAGAAAGTTAAATGGGGTCAAGCTTAAGGAAATGATCAAGACATGATTATGAAGAAAAGGATTTGCAACCTTATCAAGAACATAAAGAATGTTCAAATTCCTTGTTCTTACTGGGAACTAATGAAGCGCTGATGGTTCTTCAAATCTTCTCTAAGATAGGATGGAGGAACTTAGTAGTCTTTTCTACATTATGCAGGGCATGGCATTAATGGATGGTTAATTGGGATTTTTGGCAGAAGAAACCAGAAATTGAAGAAAACGTGTCCTGCTCAAAGTTCAGCGTCTAGACGTTTAACTTCATCTCACCTCTAAATGCTGAGGGGGGGGGGGGGGGGGGGGGGGGGGGGGGGGTATTTGTTATCTCCTTAATATAGTAAGGTACTATATTTATTATCTTAAGGGCAAGTGGGCCTGAAAAATGAGGTACAATATATTGGGCCTTGATTACAATGATCCAAAAACTCTAAAGATAAAGACAAAGATGGGATTAATAATAATAAGGTATTGGATCAAGCGCCAATGAATGATGATCCAGGGGCACTCAGCGGTTATCAAACCGCTCCCCCACTAAGTCGTAGTTCATGGGATGATTGGCTATATAAGGAAACATTCATCCACCGAGCAAACAACAACTCAAACATCAACAACAATTATAACTTACTCTATCCTTAGATCTTAGTCCTAGATTAGTGTAACAGTAGCACGGTGGTGCCTATCTAATCATGGAGGTATTTCGCCATCTTTCCCTTAGTTTTTAATTTAGCTTGTCACTATCCACAAGGATCCCTTGTGAGGACTTTAGTTTGTGTTGTGTTATTTCTTTTTCTTGATATATAAGTATCATTGAAAATTCTTGTGTTTTACTTGGTAATTATGTCATTCACCATCAAAGGTTTTAAATTACAATAAGTAATTTAACCTTGATTAGATTACACATCTACAACTGTGGTTCGAACTCTTACATACAAGGGTAGATCACAAAGTGTAGGAGGGTAGTTACGACCTCCAAGGTACCTAGAGGTACTAATCTTGTTTTCACACAAACAAACTGTAACAACATCGATACCTGATACTGGACACGGTATACCCACAACACGACATTCTGACAACGGCCCTTCGTCATCCACAATCAAAATTTAATCACCACAAAATTTTCCATAACTTATTATACGCTGCAGTTTAAAATTCAAATTTTAAAGAACTTAGCCAAAAGAAGGTGTGCAACCCCAGCAAAGTTTCGTTGCGATGACGATAACCATATAAGTGCTACTGACTAGACCCCTTACTAACTGTGTATGACCAAAAACAAACCTAGAAAGCTTTAACAGCCGTCCTACAACAACTCTGACCGCCCTCTAATGTCTCACGTGCAACCCCAAAAAACCAAAACAAAAACGGCGTAAACCCGAGCCTATACATTAACATGGTATACATACTACAAGTCTACAATTATACAATGTATACTACCTTATAAGTACTCTGGATGAGGTAAAGTACAAAGAAGGACGAAAGAAGGGTAATATACCTTAAGGAGAATGAAAATGATGGGGAGACAATGGTGATTCTGGAAGGACAACGACGCTATTTTTATTTTTTTTATTTGTTTGGATGTGAAGAGAGGAAGGGAGAATAGACGGTTTTATATATTTCTAATATAATGAGAGTACGGACGCTATTATAGAGGGCTACACATGGATGGGGTTTTGGGAAAAGGATAACTATCAAGATAACAACTACACATACATTGTTTGGGATAAAAACCACCACACATTCTCAAGCTGACGTGGCAACACATCATTGGGCCAGCGATGATCGTGGGTACAACTTGCAAAGGAGAAGTATCCTTGGTACCTGCAGAGAAGGAACAAGGTACTTGCAGAGAAGGAACAAAGACCAAGTCAGTAGTCAACATAACAAATCCCGTGAGAATAGGGCAGTTGAGCAGCATGAGGAAGAATATTCCACAGGAGAGCGTATTAAGGAAAAGGCCTATAAATACCTCGATTGGAGTGAAGCAAGGGGGTCATTCGAACAACATACACTCACAATCACTCACACTAAAAGATTATTTACTTAGCTTTGTCGCATCATTGTATTTTTCTTTAAAGTTCACATTCGCCATTGTTCCTCATCACCATCCACAAAGNGAGAAGGAACAAAGACCAAGTCAGTAGTCAACATAACAAATCCCGTGAGAATAGGGCAGTTGAGCAGCATGAGGAAGAATATTCCACAGGAGAGCGTATTAAGGAAAAGGCCTATAAATACCTCGATTGGAGTGAAGCAAGGGGGTCATTCGAACAACATACACTCACAATCACTCACACTAAAAGATTATTTACTTAGCTTTGTCGCATCATTGTATTTTTCTTTAAAGTTCACATTCGCCATTGTTCCTCATCACCATCCACAAAGAGTTATAGTGGATATATTGATACCGACTCCCCCAGCGGTTTTTCCGACATTCGGGTTTTCCGCATCACCAATCTCCATGTGTTATTTACTTTCTTGTGCTTTTTACTTTCATTATTGTTTTCTTTCTTGTTTAGTATTGACCCGTTCAGTCCTCCATTTGACCATTTAGACTCACCCTCGATTTAATCAGTAGAAGGTAATTTTATACCAAAACAATTTAGCGCCCACCGTGGGGCTAAGTGGTCAAAATATTTCTCTTGTTAACCTAACAACATACTCAGCATGTCAGGACCTAGCCATAACACCTCTAGAGTCCAAAGCCCGACAATCAGCATCCCCGGTTCCACATCAGGAATACCAAGTTCCGGCACGCAGTCTCCCACTGTACGGCCATCCACAGCAACGACGAGAGTGGTGGCTATGCCGACAACTGCCGCGACAACCAAGGCGACCACCATACCATTAAAGCCCTCGCAAGCGTCCAAATGCTCGGGTGGAGGGGTGTCCGGTCAGGCTAAGACTGGCAGCCCGGTGAGGATGGAGTCAGCGAGAGCACCTGTGGTTCCCACGGGGTATGGAGCCCCGACACCACCGGTCCCACAACCTCTTGTGGGGGCACAGCCAGATGTGGTGCAACTGCTCAAAGGAATGGAGACTCTGCATCGTGCATTGGAGGGTCTACAGAAGGACAATCAAGCCCTGAGGGACAAGGTGGACTCAGTGTCCCAGATTGAGGTGGTACAATCAGTGGGAGAGCGTACGCCTCCACGGATGACACCAGGAATGCACCAAGGGAGAACCTTTCCATAAGAGTTGGTCATCAGATTGGATTTAGGGGTAGTATCCCCACCTAGGGTATCCCAGCAACCACAACCAGGGACACCACCATCACCAGGAACCTTGCTCCCGGTCGAGACCATGCCCTTGTCAGGAGTAGTAACCACGCCGGGGGTCACCCAGCCAGGAGTAATGTCCCCCCCAGGGGTTACATCGTCAGGAGTAGCAACAGGGGGAGTTGTACCGGCAGGGTTAGGAGCCATAACGTCCGACGTTCTGTCACCATTCGGCAGTACGCCATTCTTCTAGGGGTTCACCCAGGGGGACTCACAGATGACCAATGCCCTTGCAGGAGGAAACATGTACACACAGAAGACTCAGAGCGCGCGGTTTAGGCCCATCGTCAATGCGACACCACTGCCAAACAACTACACAGTCAATCCGTACGCTGTAAGGGGACACTCCAGCAGCTAGCAATCCCTTCGGTTTCTTTCAGCCAAACCTCAATCATCATCTGGGGGCAGGCACACCAGTTGAACAACAGTTGTAGGAGATCAGAGCCATGCTAAGCAAGGTGCCAGGAATGCCACGTCCAATGGAAGTTGCGGCACTAGAAAGCTAGGCGGATTCACCTTTTGTGGACACCATAGCCCTGGTCAGCGTGCCCAAAGGATTCACCCCACTAACCATGACCCTCTTTGATGGAACGACAGATCCCTTGGACCACGTAAATCAATATAAGTAGAAAATGATGGTTATCACCGCAATCGGTTCCTTGAAGAAGGCGTGTATCTGCAAGGGTTTCGGGTCGACCCTCTCAGGAGCAGCATTGCAATGGTTCGTGATCTTACCAAATAAATCAAGCTCAACCTGTAAAGATCTGGTTAATGCCTTCAACCAGCAATTCGATAGTAGCCGCAAGCCAGAGAAGCAAACAAGCGACCTATACAAAGTCGTCGAAAGATTCGAGGAGTCCACCTGAGACTTCTTGAACATATTCAACAAGGAGAAGGTTTCTATTTCCAGATGCGACATAGCCACGATGATAGAAGCATTCAGGCGGGGGCTCATTTAAGATTCAGACCTGTACATGGATCTCATTAAGTATCCCTCTGCTACCTTCGAGGACGTACAAGGAAAGGCCGTTGCAGCAATCCGCCTAGAGGAGGACGAATCCAGAAGGGACTTTTAAGACACAGAACGTACCAGCAGGAAGGCACCAACTGAAAAGAAAAATGAGAGGGCGAAACCCTACAACAAGAACATCGTAAACAAAGTCTCTGGGGAGGCGGATTGGAAAGAGAGTGCCAGCTTTCCGACCAAGCTAAGTGAGTATGGGGTCACTACGGGATTAACAGGGGTGTTGAAAGCACTAAGAGAGCTTGGAGGGAGAGTCAGGTGGCCCAAGAAGCCAGTGCCCTAGGAGAACGACAAGAGAGATGCCAGCAGAAGGTGCGAGTACCATAATGACATCAGCCACAACACTGAAGACTGTGTGGTCCTGCGGAAGGAGATCAAGTTCCTCCACGGAGCAGGATGCTTAGACCACCTCCTGCCTCAAGAGGCCAAATCTGGCAAGGTAAACACAGCAGAACAGGTGCTACCTTCCCCGCCAACTTTATATTACAGGGTCGTAAATGTCATCACAGGGGGGTCAGATATCTGTGGCCTAGCTTATTCTACAACTAATCTACATGCCACTGAGATGAAGGGAGACAAGCCAGAGTTCTGTTGCCGTATTAACACCAGTGATCTGCCAACAGTCATATTCGACGAGGCCGATGCCCAGATACAGGGAAGCAGCACCATGAAGTTCAAGAGCCACAAAACGAAGTGGAGACGAATGATGACATTCCTTCGTCGTCTAGTTCCGTTTTTGTGCCTAGGAGAACKAGTAGAGTTTCTCACCCACCTGATAGATATGTTGGACTTATCCAGGATGATGGTTGTCRTGATGTATTGCTTTTAGAAAGCGATGAGCCAACCAACTACAAAGCTGCAATCTCTAGTCCAAATTCAACTCAATGGTTAGAAGCCATGCAATCCGAAATGGATTCTATGCATGAAAACCAAGTGTGGGACTTGGTAGATTTGACTAAAGAGATGAGACCTATTCAGTGCAAATGGATTTTCAAAGTAAAGACTGGCATAGAAGGACATGTTGATGTCTATAAAGCTAGGCTAGTAGCAAAAGGTTTCACTCAAGTGTTGGGAATACACTATGACGAAACATTTGCTCCAGTAGCCATGCTAAGATCCATAAAGGTTATGTTAGAGATCGCCGCATTTCATGATTATGAAGTGTGGCAAATGGATGTTAAAACCGCCTTCCTAAATGGGCACTTAGAGGAGGAGGTGTACATGATACAACCTGAAGGTTTTACTGATCGTAAAGGTCCTAACAAGGTATGCAAGCTTAAGAAAGCCATTTATGGCCTCAAGCAAGCATCAAGGAGTTGGAATCACCGCTTTAATCATGTTATAAAGGAAAATGGTTTTACTCGATGTGTCAAAAGATCCTTGTTGATATAGGAAGTTTCGTGAATTTGATAATGCTGGAAACCCTAAGAAATATGGGCTTCAGCAACGAGGACCTAGTTCAAAACGCAGTACCACTGGTGGGATTCAGTGGGGAAACCAAGAACTCCTTGGGAGAGATAGTGATCCCCACCTACGCTGGGAGAGTGAACAAGCATATACGATACTAAGTCATTGACGGCCCGTCCACCTACAACGTCATCCTAGGCAGGTCATGGATCCATGAGACGAAGGCGATACCATCCACATACCACCAGAGTTTGAAATTCCCGACACCATGGGGAGTTCAGGAGATTCGTGGAGACCAAGAGGAAGCCAGAGATTGCAACAGAGGCGGCCTGAAGCCGACTGCAAGGCCACCGCTAGCATAGCAATTACAGAAATTGTACATCTAGAGGGAGTACGTTGAGCCTCCTCAGGCGGAACTTAATGAAGTCAACCTGGACGTATAACACCCAGAACGAACCGTGGTAATAGGTTCCGATTGAACAGGTAGCATCCGCCAGTCCTTACTTGAGTTCTTGCGCATTAACATGGATTGCTTTGCTTGGTCACATGAAGATATGATTGGCATTGGGCCAAGCGTCATAACGCACAGACTGAATGTTAACGCCAGCTACCAGCCAGTACAATAGAAGAGACGAAAGTTCGCTCCAGAAAGGAACGCAGTAATAAACCAGGTGGTAGACAACCTGTTGGCAGCTGGGATGACCAAGGAGGTCAAGTATCCAGAATGGCTTTCAAATGTGGTAGTCGTGCCAAAGAAGAACAACAAGTGGAGGGTGTTCATAGACTTCACATATTTAAAAAAGGCGTGCCCAAAAGATCTGTTCCCACTACCGCACATAGACGCCATGGTGGATACCACAGCAGGCCACGAAATGCTCACCTTCCTGGATGCATGGAGTGACCATAATCAAATTAAAATGCACCCAGATGACCAGGAGAAGACAGCCTTCAGATCTGAAAGAGGCTTGTACTGCTACGATGTGATGCCATTCGGGTTAATGAATGCCGGTTCAACTTACTAACGGTTGGTAAATAAAATGTTCAAGGATTAAATTGGAAAAACGATGGCAGTGTATATAGACGATATGGTGGTCAAATCCAAGCTAGAAGAACAACACATGGCCCATCCCACTAATACATTCGAAATACTCAGTAAGTACAACATAAAGCTGAACGCCCTGAAGTGCGCATTTGGAGTTTCTTCCGGAAAATTCCTAGGGTACTTGGTCACCCAGAGAGGGATTGAGGCGAGCATGAAGCAGATCAAGGCGATGCTTTAACTTGAGTCCCCTGAGAAGCCAAAAGACGTCCAGAGACTGATAGGGAGGGTGGCCACCACCCTGAGCAGTTTCATTTCGAGATCCTCAGACAGGTGTCGATTGTTCTACGACATATTGAGGAAGAGTGAAAGATTCGAGTGGATAGGAGAGCATGAGATGGCATTTGAGGAGCTCAAAAATTACCTCAGCACATCATCGTTCCTTTCCAAGCCTGAGCCAGGAGAACCCCTGTACCTGTACCTGTACCTGTCAGTAACTGAGGCGGCAGTCAGCGCAATACTAGTCTGGGAACATGAAGGAGCACAAAAGCCACTGTACTACATCAGTAAGTATCTACTGGCTGTAGAGACCAGGTACTCCTCACTTGAAAAACTTATTTTGGCTCTTGTAAATGCTTCCCATAAGTTGCGTCCATACTTTGAATCACATACCATCTTAGTAGTCACTAGCTGCCCCCTAAAAGCCGTAATGAGAAACCCAGAGCTGTCAGGGAGAATGGCAAAATGTTCAGTCCACTTGAGTGGGGACGACGTGAAATTTGAGCCTCGAACAACCATAAAGTCGCATGCACTGGCTAATTTCGTCTTAGATTTCAGTCTGGCACTCCGGCAGGAGGCTGACAAGGATGTGCTGATTCTGACAGAAGATAAAGGCGACGAGAGGTGGATACTCTACATTGACGGAGCTTCCAACATGAGAGGAATGGCGGTAGGACTAGTCCTCCACCCCCCCTCCGGGGGAACAGATTGTTCAGGCAGTACGGTGCGAGTTCAGAGCCACCAACAACGAAGCAGAATATGAGGCCCTCAACCTAGGCCTGCAATTCTCTTTGGACCTTCATGTGAGGCATATAGACGTGTTCAATGATACAAAACTCATCGTGAATCACATGAACATTTATGCCGCCAGGGATTCAAAAATGGTAGCCTCCCTCACGGTAGCAAAGGAGTTGAAAAGGCGCTTCACCACCTTTTTTATAAAGCAAATCCCCAGGGACCAGAATGTGGAGGCCGATGCGTTAGCCACTCTAGGAGCCACATTCAAACCAGGGGAATCTCAACTATTCCCATCATACATGTGTCTAGAGCCTGTTGTTCGTAAGCAAGAAACTGCTGACGGTGAAACCTACACATCATGGACGCAGGAAGCAGAAGTCTTGACCACCACAGACGCCCTAGAAAGGCCACCTGACTCGCGGCAACCATACTATGATTGGCTGCGTATGACCTACTACCCTCTGACAAAAAAGGAAGTACGAAGTTTTAAAATGAAGGCCTCCAGGTTCATACTGATTGATAACATCCTGTTCAGGAAGTCTTTGGCTGGCCCGTACCTAAGGTGCCTGAGCAACCAGGAGGCACAGGCTGTTATGCATGACATCCACAGCGGGGAATATGGAAATCATGCAGGGGAAGGAGCCTGTCCAACAAGGCACTTAGACAGGGATACTTATGGCCAACAATGCGTAAGGACGGTATGGAATACGTGAAGAAGTGCGACGCCTGCCACAGGCATGAGCCAGTCAGCCACCAGCCAGCAGAGCCATTGCACCCGATAATATCACCGTGGCCATTCATGAAGTGGGGAATGGACATTGTGGGTCCTTTACCTTGTGCACCGGGAAATAGGAGTTATTTGCCTGCTATGACGGATTATTTTTTTAAGTGGATAGAGGTGGAGGCATTCCCCCAGATTATTGAGAGGCACGTGATCTCCTTCATCGAGCGGAACATCATATGCAGATATGGTATCCCTTTAGAAAATATATGCGACAATGGGTCCCAGTTTGTGTCTTGAAGCGTTCTGTGCCAGGTGGAACATCGCACTGTTCAATTCTACTCCCAGGAATCCTCAATCCAATGGCCAAGCGAAATATGTGCCAGGTTGTATGAACTGGGAGGCACATGAACTGGGAGGCACATGGGCAGACGAGCTCCCCTTGGTGCTATGGTCTAACAGAACCACCCCTAAGGTGGCAACAAGACAAACACCGTATGGCCTGGTGTATGGGGCAGAGGTCGTAATCCCTGCTGAGGTACGAGTGCCAACGGTCAGGTACAGATGCATTACTGAAGACAGGAACCAGGTAGAAATGGCAAGCAGCCTGGATACTGTGGACGAACTCTGAGTTAGTGCTCAAATCAGGATAGCATCCTACTAGCAGACTGCTGCCAGGAGTTACAATCAGAACGTAAGAATCAGAACCTTGCAGGTAGGAGACTTGGTGCTCAGGAAGGTCTTTCAGAATACCAAGAACAGGCGAACAATAAAGTTCGCCTACAACTGGGAGGGGCCGTATCAAGTAGAAAGCGTGGTGGGCAATGGAGCGCATAAGCTCATGACCATGGAAGGCAAACTCATACACAAACCATGGAATATTGTCCACATGAAGAAGTATTAAATTTGAGTTCCTTTAGACAGGATCCTCCCACAGTAGGTACGAAATTTGCAAATCTGTACAGGCACAACTGGTACAAAAGGCAATTTCTTATAATTGACTCTGTCATGAAACAGTTAGCATGTGAGGGGGTACAACGCCCAAAAACCACTCGCTGGAACCACAAACCAAGCTCCTGTAAGGTAAAACAATAACAATAGCAGTCTGGGAATTACCTTTAATTCTTACTGCCTGAGCAAGTAATGACGTATTGTTTCCTTCCTCAGTTAATTTAACTCCAGAGTGAACACGTCCACCTGACAAGGTACCACGTTCATAACTCAATTGCTTTCCACCTAGGACTAATAAGGTACTGCCAAGGGGATGACAACTTAAAATGCACTCTTGAATTTCTCCCTATAAAGTTTCTTATTTTTTATGCCCCTCAATGTTGTGTTAACAAGGAGCATTGATGGAGTAAACGAGGGAGTCGCGTCTTTAGATGTATTTTCAAAGGGCCCTGATTAAATGTTATTTCCTTTTTCTAAGTTTAGAATGTACTGCCTCAGGAAGCATAGTTTTACGCTCCTGAAGAACTATCTGAAAAAAGGAAAACTATAAATAACAAAGGGGCATTCCCCATTTCAACTACCTGATTTAAAGCAGGCTCAGCAGGAGTGGGAGTGGCAAAAGAATCAGGAACAACCTCCTCAGTAGGGACTGCCACCTCAGCTTCCTCCTCGACAAGAGCCTCCTTAGCAAGCACTGCCTCCTCAACAGGAGCAGCCTCCTCATCAAGAACTACCTCCTCAGCAGGAGCAGCTTCCTTAGTAGAAGGGCCACTCCCCTCATCCTCTGCCATCAGCTCATCAATGATGCTGAAGTTCGGCTTGGTGGGGAAAGCGGCAGAAAACTACTTCTCATCCTCAGCCAGATTCCCGGAGGTGTGGTTCCCAGCTTAGAACTCTTGGAGAGGCTTAATTTTGGACTCCCAGGTGGCATACACCAGAGCGTCCAGAAGCAGCTTCTTCATAGTCTCTACCTGGTCCTTGTTGGAGCCAGTGTCCTCCACAGTTATTGTGATAACATGTATAAATCTCTTATAGGTTCACAGGGTATACTTTGTATTTAATCAGTTGATTAAC
>VHZZ01006518.1:13677-32928 GCA_009801015.1 Silene noctiflora | reverse complement strand
CCGAACATCCTAGTCCCGTTAATTACCTTATTTGCTTGTTTTCTAGCTACTTTCCTTGTTTTAGTCATAGGTTATAGTTAATCATCATCCAATTGTTTAGATTGAACTAAACTAGAAATAGACAAATGATTTGATATGCATAATCCCGTCTCTTGGGTTCGACCCTCACAATACTACAACGAGTAACCGTACACTTGCGGAGTTATATATAAAACACACATCAGCAGGTCCTTTTCATTTTCCAAGTTTATGAAAGAAATCCTCACAAAGAAGCGATCCTTCAACGAGATCGAGACCGTTGCTTTCACCGAAGAGTATAGTGCACTCTTGAAAAAGAAGTCTCCACCTAAGCTCAAATATCCCGGTAGTTACTCTATCCCTTGCACTATAGCCACATATACCATTGATAAGGCCCTTTGCGGCCTAGGTGCTAGTGTAAGTGTCATGCCCCTATCCATTTGTGAACGACTTAATATGGATCCTTTAAAATGCACAAGTATTACCCTTTAAATGGAGGAACGTTCTCTAAAACAATCTTTGGGTGTTTTAGAAGACGTGCCCGTAAAAGTCGGTAAGTTTTTCATACCCGTTGACTTCCTTATCCTTGACATGGCCGAGGATTCACAAACCNTTAGAAGACGTGCCCGTAAAAGTCGGTAAGTTTTTCATACCCGTTGACTTCCTTATCCTTGACATGGCCGAGGATTCACAAACCCCAATCATATTGGGGAGACCATTTTTACACACTGCGACCGCTCTTATTGATGTTAAAAATGGGAAGTTGACATTGGAGGTGGGTAATGATAGGATCACATTTACCAAGAACAATACCATTAGAACCCCCATGTTGCAAGAGTCTTGTTGTTTGATTAACACTACGGATTCTTCATTTTCTTCATCTCTTCCTCAATCCTCACTAACGGATTTACTAAGGGTAGATGTTGGTCTTGATTGTTTTTCAGGTGTGGATAATGACGACATTAATGCTAAGAGTGCCAAGCGGAACAATTCATGGAAAAGCTTGAAGTAGATTGAAAATATGCGGAAGGCAATGCAAGAGAGCTCACATGATGGTGAGCTCGATATTCATCAATGATCATGAAGAAGGTGGAAGTCTAGCACATCTTTAACTTGCACTTCTCGGGAGGCAACCCGAGCTTTTTATGTTTTGTTTTTATTATTTTTGGACAATTATTGTTTTTCTCGAATTGGGACAAATTTTAGAGGTAGTTAGCATGTTTGATTGTTGTTTTAAGAAAATGAGAATGCAAATGAAGCTATATAACGGTATTGCACGCAACCCCATGCTGCAACCCCGTCCGGGGACGTGATTTCTAATTTTTTAGACGGAAATACAAGGGCTGATATGAGGAAGTCAAACGCAAAGAAGCAGTCAACCCCGATCGGGGACGTGGTTTTCAAAATCTGGAAGGCACTTCTTATTTCGATACTTAGCCAAATATCACTCTCTTATGCTCAAGTAAGTATTTCGACACTCTCTACTCTCATTTTCCTCATTTTTCTTGCTCAAAAACAAAATCACACACTCCATTAGCATCAAGGATTCAAGTTTTGTTCATCCTACATCAACTACAAGTAAGTTTCTTCACTTAATCTCTTTAATTTCATCCTTTAAATTGATTAATTCCAATTTCTCAAACCCTAAATCAATTTGGGGGTTTTGATTTCTCACTTATATATGCTTGAAATTGGTTTTATATTGTGCTTTTATAGTTTGTAGAGTGAATTAATTCACTAATTAGCTCTATATGCTTATTTAGGATGATTATATGCTTGTTGTAAGATGGAATTTTTGTCTTAATTTTCAGAAATTCCATGGCACCTAACAAGAGTACTAAGCCAAGTTCCAAGAGAATGAGAAGTGATGTTGAACCTTCCCATATTCAAAAGGATGTGGAAATGCAAGAAGTACCCGAGTGGCACGATCCTACATTTCCGGATGTAGTTTTTGCTAGTGAGACTCAATGGCTTAAGTGGAAGTCATTGAGGTGCAAAGGTATGAAAGCTACCAAGTTTATCAATTCTACTTCCTTGAAAAACATTGGGTTGGATAAACATGTGAAGTATTTATTTAAAGGTCTTGACATGAAATATGCATATACCATGAATTATAAGACCTTTCCTCAACTTACCTTGGAGTTTTTAAGCTCCTTTGAGTTCCAAAAATCGAAAAAAAGGACTTTATTTATGGTGTAAGCTTCTGTTTGTTCAACAATGACCATAGGATGACTTTAGGTGCCTTCGCCGACATCTTTATTTTGCAACATGAGAATCTACCTATCGAGTTGCCCGACCATTACAACCCTAGGAATACATGGAATGCCATTTCTCATGTCCCAATCACCAATTGGAACCATATCCAAAACCAATTCATTCATTACCCCGCCATTCGTATTTGGCAAAGGTTTATGGGATGGACATTTTTGCTAAGAAATGAGCCTCACTCGGTGAGGATGTTAGAGGTTGAGATATTGGGAGCTTTTCTTAATGTAGATGGTGATGAGAGGTGGAGGATTAGTTTACCTACCATTTTGTCATACATTTGACTAAACAATGTAATCAATCCACTAGTTCCATTGTGTTGGGGGGCTTGATAACTAGGATAGCCACCAAGGTTTGCAAGTTCAACCAAGAGACTATTCGACTTAGACTTTTACTTGCTACGGGGGAGGCTGGTGATGGCCTTGATTTTGAGTACTTTCTCTCTTTGAATTGGTTTAGAATTTCACATCCGTTTATGGTTTGGAGGGTTGGTAATCGTGATGCCCTTACTTTGCCGGATGACCTTAATAATATTAAAGAGATTGTACATGCTAAGCCTCACCAAAGTAGCACCCCATTTGAGAGGCCTAGCTATCTCTTGACTTTGGGTGATGAGACCCATAATACCCCTACCACTAGTGGGCACCGTGAGAGAGGTCAATCCTCTGGTGCTCAACCTTAACCTCCTCCTCAAGCTTATAATTAGGAAATGATGCAAATGATGCGTGACCTTACTCTTAATGTCAACACCATTCAAAATGACCAAAGACTTGCTTTGAACTCCATTTATGGTCACTTTGCTAGTCATGGTATTATTCCACCCGAGGGCCCTCACCCTTCATTCTTTACTTGGCCCGGGGATGGGTAGCCGTCTTCTAATGGTTATCGTGCAGGTGCTTATGAGCCGAGTCCGGATTATTGTGGTTTGGATTATGGAGTGGAGGCTTTTAATGGTGGCTATAGAGGTCACGACGGTTATGGAAGATATGGAGGTGACACTAGCTATGGTGGGTATGGTGGTGAGTTTAGTAGTGGAAGAGATATTTATGGGTATGCTCAACCATTTCAATGTGGTGAACCTAGTGGTGGTAGTGCTCATGATGCTGCGTCGGGATCGAGAGGAGATCAAGCACCAAGTGACAAGTCAGGCTATAGCTTTTGGCCCTTTTCTTGATGTTGCTATTGGAGGACCCCCCATGTATATACTAGCTTGGGGAGGCTAACTAGTTAGTAAGTTGTTTTCAATTGCATTTTAGTTTAATTTTTCCCGCTTCCCATTAGATGTAATCTCTCGTCTCTTGTGCTTTGAGCCATTTTTTGTTGGTTTTGTTGGATGTTTTAATTGTGGCACATTGAGGACAATGTTATGTTTGGGGTGGGGGTGGGGCGGATGGGGAGAATTGCATTTGCATGTTAGTTTAGTTTGCATTTTTAGAAAATCTCTGAAATTTTTTGAGAAAATTTGTTTCATTTGCCTTGTTTTGCATATATTTCTGCCATGATCTTTGATTATGCCCACTTGCTTGTCCCAATTTTTGATTAATAGCTAATGATTCGTTTATATTGTTGGGATAATTGCATTTATGGGGATGTCTTGGCATAGTAGGTAATTGATGAATTTTGAACCGAATAGGCTTGATCTTGACTTTTGGCAAGCTACAATATAAAAAGGTAGAACCTCCTTCTTAGACCATTTCATTCATATATGGTCTCACTTAGGTGAGTGTAGGTCTCCTTATGGTTTGTGTCATCAATTACGCGTAAGTATGGTTTTTTATTCATCTTTTTAAGCATTACTTTCATAATATGCTGTGCATTTGAAGTCATTCACATTGATCATATTGCCCATTCCTAGCCCCTTTTTCACATGTTTACATTTGCCTAGCTGCATTATAAACTTGCCTACCTTGTCAAGCTAGTAGCTTTGTTAGTGGTGCTAGGGTGCTAAATTAGGATGATTATCATTGTTATTATAACATCATTGTGAGTTTGGTATGCCGGAATGTTCATTCTCCGGATTTGGTTATGAAAGAAAAGGAAAAAATGATGAAAAAATGAAATGAAAAGAAATGAAAAAAGATGAAATGAAAAAAAAGGAAGCATGAATTAAAAAGGAAAAAGAAGAAGTTGGAAGTTAGGAAATTCTTATTGTTCATATCAAAAATATTTGGAGAATCTTCTGAAGTTCTATCATAGAAGAGGTCTTATATCATTATTTTAGCCTCTAATGTTGGGTTTAATTTGGGATTGAGCATCCTTTCATTTGGTTGTTGCTAGCTTGACCATAGCTCCACAATCCATAATTCATATGTTCCCCTTTTTCACCCATCACATATTGTCTTCTTCTTACCCTTTGGATTCTTTTCCATGCTTGCATATGATTGTTTAAACTTATAATTTGAATTGACGACCATATCAAATTGAGGGCACACTTTCATGAGTCGAGGATAGGTGGGTGCTTCTCATAAGAATATCCTTTTACATATAATTTGAGAATGAGTGAATCGTGAGAGTCCGAAAGTCATAAGATCATGCAATAGCTTAAAGGTTCATTTGAAGTTATTTATTTTGCGCCGCCATGTAAACCTCAACCATGTATATGCATTATCCTTTGCCCATGTTGTCTCGGGTTTTGAATCATTATGCTTGTTAGCTTAGTCGGTATTATTCATTTGTGGGGTTGTCTTAGTTCTTATGCTTGCTTGAGGACAAGCAAGGGTTTAGCTTGGGGGAGTTTGATGTGTAATATTTATATGATTTTACTCCTTAAATTAGCTCGGTTTTACATGTTATTTGCACTTTTATTAGTGTTTTATTGAGCTAATCCTGTGTTCTAGATATATTGCTTGTGTTTAGTATGTTTTGTAGGAAATGTAGCTTTTAGTAGCTACTTTTTTCCGTCAAAAATGCAAGTATCAAGTTCACGAGGCTAAGTGGAAGCTAAGATGGATCATGCAAGCAAAACAAAGTGGATTGATAATGAAATGTGGAAGTAAAATGGCCTAAATGCAATTAACCACCAACAAATGGCAAATGTAAACAAATGAGAAATGAAGCCCAAAGGAATGAAGTCCAAAAGATGAGTGGAATGCAAGCTTAGGATTCCACAAAGATTCCACAAAAAGGCAATAAGTCGGACGATTAAGGGTGCATTAAGGATAAACATTGGATCCCATGAGCATTAAACCAAGCATTGAAGACAATTAATCCGGATTCACACGACCCCGATCGGGGAGACCCTTCATTGGATTTCCTCCGTATTGTTTACGTTTTGGTCTTCAAACTACTATATAAGTAGGGCTTACCCCCGACTTCTAGGCATCCTTTACAAACCTTTTAGCATCTTATCACACTCTTACATTCCTTAGAATTATTCTCTTCTCATATTTCTCTTAGCATTTTCAGAAATTAGAATTARTTACATTTGTAATCACACTTAATCTTTTAGTTCTTATTTCAATACAAGTTACTTTGGTTTACATTTGTTCTTCATTATCAAGTTACAATCATCATTTCGGTAATCCTTACATTCTAGTTTTTACATTGTTATTTCATTTGCTAGTTTAAGTTATCTTCATATATGCATTTGTTAATTAAGTAATTTGTTATTTTCATTTCTCTTATAATAATTTCATATCATATAGTTTGTTACATTTATTATTTACATTTCCACTAGCATTCCATTAGCAATTTCTCTTTTAGTTTATGTTAACTAGTTTAGTTTGCAATTAGTTTGCCTATTACATTTCTAGTTATTATATATTCATCATTATGTTTATGTTTAATTCATCATCTCTAGTTATTGTTATTTGCATTATGAGTGAGTAGTTCTATTTTGTCTAGGGAATTAGGGGAGCCATGCATTAGTAATCATTTCATCATGTAAGATTAGTATGTTATAATATTGTATAAATGTTTCTACACGTGTTTGTTTTGAATTGTTAATCTTAGATTATTGATCGCAATCTTTGGTTAAATCTGTTAATACATTCTATAAGTCGAGAGGCGCGAATTTGTATTAGACTAAGCATGTTGTAGTAGACAGATCAGACCATAGCGAGAGTTCGTTAGAACCCGATCTAAGGCCGACAATAATATCGAGAGGTGGTTGTCTATAGGCTTAGACATTTATCTTTGTTATGTATTTCTAATTTCATATGAATCATTTTACTATGCATGGGTGCCCCGAAACCCCTAGACTCACTTTAATATTTTTTAATCAATTATTTATTTACATTATTTTATTTACATTGCATTTCACCCACTCAAAACAAAATATAACCCGATCTTGATAAAAACCTAATCAGCATTCCGTAAAGCAACATCCGTTTCTCTGTGATTCGAACCCTACTAACTACATTCATTTGTTGCCAAGTTTAGGTTAATTATCTTTTCTAGGTGTGCGACAGACCTACCATGATGCACTATAGTGGAGTATATAATTAAAACGAACTAGAATGGTAACATGAGACGGTCTTACCTTGTACGCGAATAACGATGAAACGGTTGCTAGATCTAGAATTCCTCCTTCCCTCGAATATTCAGACTTGTGAGGTACTAGGTTAGGGTTTTTCCTTTTATATACTAGGTTAAGATAACTTGTTATTTTTTTAATAAACCCGTCTCAGCTTATTGCATCATATTATCGAATCCCGAGTCATAAGACTACCACACCAAACAAGGCACACGGCCCAAAGCCTCGACAACACCGGCCCAATACTCTTACAACTCCGACTCGTATGATAAAATCTACCTTATACGCAATTATCGATTATTCCTAATTTATTATTTAACTTTAATTATTTATGAAACGTAAATTATTCAAATAATATGCATTAAAATACGGGGTATTACAGTTTTCCCCCCTTAAAGTGAACTTCGTCCCGAAGTTCACCCCAACACGTCATCACAATGAGCTTAAGTGCTCACATACTCAACATATCTTGCAGGCAATTATCACAAGGTCACATAAGGTTCACCATCACAAGCATCATATAATATAACAAAACGCAAGAAAACACGAGGTGTCGTAGTATCAATATTGTTAGTCTGGAAAATTATCTTGTTTTCCTCATAATAGTACGTCAAGGGCCCAGCTAAAAATTTTGTTCCATTGTCACTTTGAACAATTTTACCACATTTTCCAAATTGAGTTTTAACCATTTGATAGAAAACTCTTAACGATTCTTCTGCCTTACTTTTGTCCTTCATAAGGTGTACCCATACTCCCCGACTATGGTCATCAACAATGGTCAGAAAATAATGACCATAAGATAAACCAGCAATTCGATACTTTCCCCATATATCACAATGAATTAAACCGAACAAAGTATCACCTCTCTTATTATTAACTTGAAAAGAAGAATGAGTTTGCTTTACCCTACAGCTTGGGTCATAAAAATAACTAGAATTCCAAGATAAATTACTACTAACCAAAGAAGAAAAGCGAGAAAGTATGCTACTTGACGGATGTCCGAGCCTTTTATGCCACAATCGATTATCCTTGGGCAGTGAAGCCTTCGCTACCAATTCATCTCTTTTGTCCTTGAAATGATAAACCCCGTCTTTATGCTCACTCCGTCCAATCTCCGTACTCATAGACCGGTCCTGCACAACACAATAATTAGGGAAAAACTTTACTACATAATAATTTTCTCGTATTAATTGTTTTACCAATATTAAGTCACATGTCAAGGAGGGCACAAATAGAACATATTTAGGTATGAAATTAGTGCTTAAATTAATCTCCCCATGTTCTCGTGCTTCGAATCTTCATCCGTCAGGTAACCCAACAACTGATGGCGCCTCAGTCCACATATTATTTAGATGCTCGCGTTTTCCCGTCATATGATGGGGCGCATCGTTGTCAATTAGCCATTCAGTAATTACAATAACATTCATACCTGAGAGTTTGTCATTACCGTCTAGACTCGCCATCAATAGGCTACAGAGGCGCTCTATCTTGTCGTTAGGAAAAGGAAGATTTTGTCTTTGTGTCTCGGTCTCCCTTGAAGTCGACGAACTGTTGCCAATTGCATTAGTATGGAACATTATCTGCTATCCACCACGTGCCCGTAAGCGTCCTCCTCCGTGTCCATAATTTCCTCAATTGTTGTCTGCTCCTCGATGACCTGTGCCTCTGCCACATCTCTTCAAAGACTCGTAACCGTGTTTGTCATAATAGGTTTCTTCAGTGTGGTAATACTTACCACAATGGGTGCACTAAGGTTGTGCTTCTTCCTCATCGGTGTCCTGTTTCGAGCATGCACCCCTACCTCTTCCGTATTACTTGACAGCCATGGCAGACTCGTTTTTCTCCTCCTTTATCTTCGTCATTGTTGTGTGCCTTTCTTCTCTCAAGATCAGCGAGTATGCCCTGGTAACAGAAGTAATCGGATCCTCTATTAAAAGATTGGTACGAACATTATCACATAACGCCGTATCGAGTCGCATCAGGAATTGATGGACCTTCTCCTCTTCACGCTCCTTGGCTAACATCGTTGCGGCACTACAAGTAAACTTGGGAACTTTGCTATAATTGGCTAGTTCATCCCATATCGCCTTCAACCGAGTGTAGTATTCAACGACTTATTGTTGTCTTTATTTGCACTCGTTGAGTTCTCCCTTCAATTGGTGCACTCTCGGTGCATTACCTGCTGAAAAAGGTCCCTCAGCTCGTCCCAAATTTTGGCCACCGTCAAAGTAAACGTAATACTCGAATGTATTTTTGGGTCAATTACATTCCGTAGCCATGCTTTCAACATTGCATTGAACTGACGTCATGCTACCAATTCGATATTGTCTTCTCCTTCAATACCCTTTGTTTCCTTAACCATTTCTTCAACAAATCCCAATTTATTTTCCGTATCAAGGCCGTTTTTAACGGCGTTTGCCCACAACTCATAATTATCACCGTTAAAGACGATTTGTGTGAGCATTAAATTGGGGTTATCTGACGGGTGAAGGTATAGAGACGAGGTCATGAGTATGGATTGTGTTTCAGTAATTTTGTTTCCTTTTATCTTGTCTCCTTTTGACATATTTTGAATTTATGTTTTTTTTTTTTTTTTGAAGAAAAAAATTGATGGATCGATGATCATGATACCATGTTAATTTCAGAAACAGAGAAGTAATGAGGGGAAAGGATTAATTCTCACTGATAATCAAACGTAAAGCACAACCATATATACAAGCTAGACACAGCCCTAAAATATATCGTATCTCCGACTAAAGGAAAAAAATCTCTACGAATAAGGTAAATAATAGTACATGCCTTACAATAAAAATACAATACTTACATTACAAGACACAATATAACAATATTCTCCATAATATAACATGGAGTAAGTTCATTCTTCAAATCTTTAACTTTAATCATTTTTAAGTCTTAAATTATACTCCGCAGTTCGTTCATGTTAAGAGTTATCCATAATTATCCATGTTTAGAGTTAACACGATTAGATTTAAAAGCTAAAAGTTAAAAGTTAAAAGTTAAAAGTTACAACTATTTTTCAGATTCGTTAAACTTTCTTGTACCATTTATTTCTACCTCCTAAAAATCATTTTACTATGTTCCTAACAAAAAAATCATTTTAGTATGTCTATTTAGTCTTCAAATGAGGTGGGTCACAACGATTGAATCTTGTACAAAAAGCAACAAATTCACAAGTATCAACTCATATCATCCCCTTTTCCCACCTCTAATTTGATTTTTCTCCCCATCATTTTTTCACAAGAAATCCGGTTATAACAACCAAACTATCAATTCATTTGAGATCCTCTCACAAACATTTAATATCTTACGTTTTTTTGATACACATAAACACTCATAAATCTATCAACTTCTACAGAAACCCAAGAAATCCAACCCTAAACCCGTCTCCGACAATGTCCAAAGACTACCCACCAGACCCGAAATCATACCAAATAATCGCAGAAATTGGGAGTGGAGTTAGCGCTATAGTGTACAAAGCAATATGCTTAACAATGCCATCATCGTCATCGTCTTCTATTGTCGCAATTAAGTCGATCGATGTCGATCAGTCGAGAGCAGACCTCGATAGTTTACGACTTGAGACGAAAACAATGTCGTTATTATCGCACCCCAATATACTCCGGGCCCACTGTTCGTTCACTGTTGATCACCGCATTTGGGTGGTTATGCCCTTCATGTCTGCCGGTTCAGTTCAATCGATAATCACTTCCAATTTCCCGACCGGGTTACCCGAAACCTGCATTGCCCTTGTCTTAAGGGAAACTCTTAAGGCGTTAACGTACTTACATGATCAAGGTCACGTACATCGTGATGTTAAGGCTGGTAACATATTGGTCGATTCGGATGGGTCGGTTAAACTAGGTGATTTCGGAGTGTCTGCACCCGTTTACGACAAGAATTTCGACTCGAGACTAAAGGAGGTTGCTGGGACGCCTTACTGGATGGCTCCTGAAGTTATACATTCACATAACGGGTATGGGTTTAAAGCGGATATTTGGTCGTTTGGTATAACGGCGTTGGAGTTGGCTCATGGAAGACCGCCATTGTCTCATTTACCGCCTAATAAATCGTTGTTGTTCAAGATTACGAAACGGTTTCGCTTTTCAGATTATGATAGGGCTGGTGGCAGTGGTGACGGTGGGGCGACTATGAAGGGTGGCGTGAGGAAGAAGTTTTCCAAGTATTTTCAAGATATGGTTGGTTTGTGCCTTGATCAAGATCCTAGTAAGAGACCTACAGCGGAGAAGTTGTTGAGACACGGGTTTTTTAAGGGTTCGAAAAGTTGCGATTTCTTGATTAAGAATGTATTAGTTGGTTTGCCGAGTGTTGAGGAGCGGTTTAAGAAGAGTAAAATGGTGAGACTTCCTTCGGTTGGGAGTACTTGTAGTACAGAAGAGGATGAGGCTGGGGAATTTGTGAGGCAAAGGAGGGTTAGTGGGTGGAATTTTAATGTGGAAGGGTTTGAATTGGACCCGGTTTATCCGATTCCGGGACAGGGACAGGGTCGGGTTTATGGGATCCCGGATGGGTTGAGGCGTGTTCGGTTTCAGGGGGAGTTGATGATACCTAGTAGGAAAGTGGACTTGGAAGTGTTCAGTTTGGGTTCATCTCCTATGGTTAGTACTCCAACTGAGGAAATGAGTGCTGTGGGGCTGGTTGAGGGGACTAGTCAAGAATCTAGTCAACCGAGTGGGGAGTTGACTGAAGGTGGAGTGGATAGGGAGAGTGTGATGGGTGGGTTGGTGGCGTTACGAAGGAGTTTGGATGAGCAAAGGAAGACAGTCAAGGAGTTGATTAGTTTTCTTGGTGAGGAAGAAAGTGGTGGAAGCGAAACGAATAAGGAGGAGGAATTGGTGGAGATGGTGGAGATGGTGGAGAGGTTGAGGAGGGAGTTGGAGCAAGAGAGGAGGAAGAATAAAGAGTTGCTTATGGAGTTGGAATTTCTCAAGGTTATCGTCTCTGGCGAATCTCAAGTTGATGAAATTTGATGAAGATTTCTGGCTTTTGTTTAGTTTTCCAATGTTCTTTTAGGTAATAGTTTGTGATTTGGTTGTGTTAATAGTTTGTGATATGGAAGAATCATATGGGTGTATGAAGCATTTATTAAGCACATGTTTAAATCGGGCATATTCATCAGTCGGACTGTGTATGGAATATGGCTCAGTTCGATCAGTTTGGGTTAGCTTACATTCGGGTTGGTTGTGTCACTGTGTGTTATTATCAAATTACGTAGGGGTGACAGTCAGTTTGGGGATCGGACAATTCAGTGCATATTAAGTCAGATCGTCTTTTTGAGTGTGTGGGTCATATTCAAGTTCGTCTATTTTGGATGTGAGTCGGGTCAGAATTGACATACGAGTATCTAGTTTTATGCATGAGATCAGCATGTTTACCATATTTTCAATTGAGGTTTATCTAAGTGTATGGCCTAGTCTCTTATTTAGAACCGTCTGATACAAAACTCACGATCCGCATACCATCTTCATAGGAGAATCGAAACCAGAAAAATTAATGCTCCGTATAGTAATATCTGAAAAAATACACTCAAATTGTATTCATTGTTCTGCAGTGAAATGGCAACAGCTGTGTTTACGTGACTTAGAAATGTAATAAAACTGAACCAATGACGAAAATTCCTACAGGAAACAGAGCAGATTTCAGAGAAACAGAAACAGGTATGCTTGCATTATCAGTCCTTACTACCATTCCCTCAATTACCGGATAACTGAGAAAAAACGCGAAAAATGAGAGAGATAATTGCGCAAGATAACCATTCCAGCCACTGACCTTGAATAGACACTCTCCAAACACCCCCAATGAAGGAAGCAAGGTTAAAGATCACTAGGCCTGCTAATGGCACAATGAACTTGTTTGATGTTCGGAAACCAAACTTGCCTTGTTTGTACAGTTTGACTTTTTCTTCATCGTCGACTTTGTTTGTTTTTGGAAAATTCGCTTGCTTGTTTTAGGCCAAGCTTCTTCATAAACGCATCAACGCTTCCGTATAGATAACTTGTGACTTCCTTCTTCACATGGATTCTCTCTTCATTCCACCATGTTGTAATAGAACCTCCCGTGCTTAGGACATCAGCCAAGTGCGTGAGTAGGCAGCTCAAGAATGCAAAAGAAAACACGGCCAACCATGGACTTGTAAACTGCCATAGAAATGAACAAGTTCATCTTCCATTCTTGGGATTTTTAAACTGAAGCGTTGATGAGGATGAGGCTACTAATTTGGCTACTGAGGTGTTTCTTGCCATTGATACATGGTCTACAATGGTGGTAACACAGACGATTATTAATTTAAGCGTCACATAATATATGATGTGGGTCTTATATTGAGACGGTGTTGAGTAAAAAATACGAGTATATGCCAAGAATTGGTAAGGAAGAAAGCGCCTTGGGATAAAGAGGGATGTCAAGAAGAAGACACAACGGAGGAAGAGTAGACAGGCACCAAAAGGGCAGCGATGTGAGAGGCTCATTTCCGAAGTGAGCGTAACACATGCTCTGAAGCCAAGACAAGTTTTTGACGAAAGGGCCCATAATAGAGAGGGAAGAACTTCAACAGAGTGACATCGAGCAACCCTTGTATGACCAACATCTCTATTTTAAAATGTACTCTATCAAACTTCATCAATTCTTTCATAGTGTGAGTGAACATCTCGACTTCTGTAGTAAATTTTGTAAGGATATACAGGATTATAGTACTTGCCTTCTTTCCCCATTTTGTGCCTTTTTCAAAGATGCAGGAGGCTAAAAAATGAGCTTCTTGTAGAGAAACAGCGGACGAGTCCCTGTAGTTTTGAGGATTAGGCTTATCATCAATTCGACTGAGAGATAGCAGGAGTTCATTGGAAGGGCCTAACGTTTTTATCAGCTCATTTAGATCATTACCTGCATGTTCACAGACAAACATTTCTGTTTTTCATCATAATTAGTGGATTTGTGGCAAGTATGTCAGACGGTTTGATGTAAGTTTTGTAACGAAACAAAGTCCAACTAACCGATGGCAACATCTTGGTCATACAAGGGCAAGAAGGCCTTCCTTTAATTTGTACCAGCTAACAGAGGTCCATGAAACCCATTTGCCCCTAAAAAAATATACCTGAAACATAGCGAATTAGCGATCTTGATTAAACTCCTTAGTTCATACAGCAAGGAATGCTTGCAGTTATAAAAGTATTTCATAATACTTACTGTCCAGGTTCTTCTAAATTGACTGTCGTAAATGTCACTGTCACTAATATTGTCGAATTTCTGAGGATATTGGATCCACCCCAAGGATGACGAAATCTTGGGATCTAGATAGAACGCATTGCTTGTCTTGCGGAAATGGAGTCGTTACAGTACATGTCGCAGTCTAGGATAAGTATGTAAGGCGAATTGCTCAAAATGCTCGAAACCCTTTGCTACACATTGACAATAATAAGATATGATAGGATCATACTGTTATATTAGCATGTTGTGATTATAAATGGGGATTCAATTACACAGTATAGCATTATACCAGAACATTAAGCACTCCGGCCTTGAAGTGATGAGGGCACGATGATCTTTTCTCACAAGCAACGTATCCCAAAAAAGGCATCATGTCTACCACTTCTGGCTTCAAGGATGCAGCAGCATCATACCCTACACTACTCCTATCTATTACCTGCCATAACATAGATATAGATACTTCATAAAGTGTTGATGTTAAACATTACTAGACAAAAAAAAAAAAATACTTTTCTCGGGTGTCCTAGGACCGCGGATCTAAATGCTTTCATATGAATGTGAACCCCTATTTACTCGCATTTGTAATTTAGGTAGAAGAGTAATGTATTACCTGAATAAGTGCAGGATGATCCCCTGAACTCTTCTTAGCATCACCATGAAGCTCACATTCGTTGCTTATGTTTTGTAGACGCTGCTTAAAAAGCTCATATATTTCCTGCATTTTTAATGGATAGATGAACTCAAAGCAGTCCAAAATTTTACTAACAACAAAACTTTGTTTTAATTTTTTTAAATAGAAATGATTCAGCAAACCTGAACTAGCAATTTATCTCTGATGAACATTAGAAATGTAGTATTCTCTGTCTCAATCGTTCATTTATTTGCATTTTTTTTATTCTTTGTGAGAGCTATTTTAATCACAAATAATAGGATGGAGGGAGTAGCTCGTAAGTTCCTGCGATAAGATCAGTGTACACAAGAATACAAGATCCTATATGTCAATGGGTACATATTTGTCCAAAAAGTCAAAATCGCTCACACATCTTGGTGAAAAGCAACTTTATTATATTTTGGTAAGGTCGGAGGAAATAATAATTCCTAAAGTTTACAATGTCGTCTTTTATATTCCCTCTGTCCCGGTCATTTGTTGTTCTTTGGTTTGGCACAAATACCAAGGAAAAAGGAGAGAACCAATTATAAGATGACAAGTGGACTAAATTGAAGGTGAAAAATAAAATAATTACTCATCAAATGCAATTCTAAAATAGAAAGTATAACAATTGATTAAGACACCTCAAAATGGAAAAGGACAACAAATGAGCGGGAAGGAGGGAGTACTAAAGTCTCACAATGTTTAATATGACCTTAACTTATATTTGAACCCAAAAAACATAGGACATACAATCGTGCACATTATAATGCATAGTTCGTTGATGATTTGATGTAATTCTAGAAATTATGAAGGTGAAGAAGAGAACTCAAGACGAAGATACAACAATGAGTATATATACGAGTATGTAACAACCTCCTAACTATAGCTGACGTGGCAACATAACAACCTAACTAATCTTATAACAACCTATTTAACTAACTCTATTAACAGTTAGTCTGCTACAATCTACTAGCTAGCACGGTAGGTAAAATCTTTATATCTATCCAGAAAAATAACTTAAAATCTTGAAGATACAGACAAACACTTAAAAGAATTTCAAGAAACTTTAATTTATCTACAAAGTAAAATCTGGCCTTGTACGTGATTCTTGTGCGTAGCTGGTTCAATAACATAACATTAGTATAAAAATTAAGCCATTAACAAGCCCTGCAAGTTATCTAACTCTTCTTGAGTCAGTGGATCCAAGTTACTTGTTGTCCTTGTTAACTCGCCGACAGCAGCCTGTATTGGTGCCATCTCCCCGACTGGGTCCCCGTTGACATGCCCTTCATGATTTTCTTGTGCAACCATTTGTTCCACGGCATGCTTGTACCCATCGTCGAACAATGTTAAAGACTCGTCGTCGTTTACTCCTCCATCAGCACACTTATGCCCAGCGTTGACAGGGATCAAGCTTAATAGACCGTCAATGCATGCACTATATGTATATGGATCAACCCGACTTATCTTACTAGGACCCGCTTCATAATCCAACGGCTGATCTACTATCATGTTTATCTTACGAGCCCTAGTACTCTTGTTATTATATTTTTTCTTGTTAGTAATATGGCACAATACCAAATCTTGGTTGTCTGAAACAGAGTATTCATGCATCATCCACGCATATTTGTTCAACATGCTGCCTTTGGATTCAGAATCCGGGTGAAACTTGTAGTACTTGTGGATCCCAATAACCTCGTTCTGATAACATATCGTCTTGGTACCGGCTTTCTCTAACCAAGTACCGTGAGTAGGGATACAACGGCTAATATTTTTGCCATTCTTAGTCTTAGAAGTCTTCTTGAGAGAGCTGAAGAAGTAACCGTGTTGAAAACCGTCTTCTTCAACCTTACTATTTGTTAAAGCCATGATGTTGGAGGGATGATCACTGTAAACATCAAAGTCCATGATAACATCGTTGTAGCATGGGTCCAATGCTTGGTTGCTTAGCCTTTTATTCAAGAAATACCCAACAAGAAGTTGTTTTGTCGGTTCGAACTTGTAACCCACTGGTAGATCAAAAGCTGCCATTTTACAAGTTAATTATAATCAAAGAAAGCTGAATAATGAACCCTAATTGTGATGCTAACGAATGTAATAACAGGAGGTTTAGCTTAATTCTTTGTATGGGAATTTTTGTGAGTTTTTTTGTCTAGTAATGAAATAAGGTAATTACGTTTTGTATATATATTAATAGTAGGACAAACCATAGTTTTAGAGTTGGATTTGGATACTTAATTACCCTCTAAATCTTCTAATAGAAAACTGACAAGTGATTTTAATTAGGATAACTCTACTATTAGGATTAGTAATCAAGCAAAAACCCTAAGAACACCACCAGGTGGTACCGACTACCGAGTTTCGATACCACCCTAATAAATATAATAAATATTTGCTAAAAAGCAGGAAAACTTTTCATTTTGCGCCAAAAGAAAAAGGATAGAATTGTAATTTGTAAATATTTCATCATCCCTACGGAGCTACCAATATTATTCTCAATGCTTCCTGGCTAGTTCCGTCTGCAATCTCCATTTTCATTTTCTTCACAACGTTGATAAAATTTATAATAATTGATTAACCAATTTACAAAGAGACTATGAAATGTGAAAATCGTGGATCATTGACATGGTTTATCGAATTTAGAAACAGAGATTCAATCAACAACGGAAAGAAATCTGAAATTTTAGAAACCCTAAGACTTAATTATGCAATTCAATATTTATAATTTGTTGTGTAATGATAGAAGCAATCATCAAAGACACATTCCTGAACGAATAAGTTTTTGGAAATTAAACTAGGGTTATCTGATTATCTCATCTCAATAGGTTTCATACACGATACTAAAATTTATGGTTCTATCCTTTAGCAAAAAATAACTGAAATTTAAAAGCACGAGGAGGGAAATGTAAACAATAGAAAAATTACTAAAACACCCTCGGTCATACCCGATGGCGCTATCTCATTATTCAAAAACGCTAATTACACCCAAAAAAACCATAATTACATGAACTTAAATACGGAGTATTAATTTTTTATTTTTTATTTTTTTTTTATGTTGACCGGGAGTATTAAACACGGAGTATTAATTAGCAACGGACATATACGAACAAACGAACATGGGAGGGAAACATTAACGTGCATAATAGCATTGATAAATCGACAGTAACTATTCCATACTTCCGTAGGTAAAAAGAGTCGGTAAATACTAGATGAAACAATACTATGATCTTTTGAATGACAAATAGATAAGTCCCTCGACCAAGTGTCTCTGTGACAAATTAGTGTTACAGTAAATAAAAATGATTGCATAGTTATGTGAAGTAACCGGTTTACGTTTGTAAATGGAAAAAAAATGACTTAATGTAAGAAATTGCAGCGAAGTATTAAGAAACTAGTGTTGTAACGTAAAATTTATGCAGATGTCACATCCAATGGCGAAGCTATGCCTGGGCTGCGCGGGCCATGGCTCGGGTTGAGATTGAAATAATAAGTAATAAACGTGATACATAATTTATAGGGAAGCAAGAATGTCACACTAGTTAGCACTTTTGGTAAGTGGGAACCTCCCTAGTGAGGACGTGGGTTCGAAGCTTTTCAGCTACATATTGTGTATGTATTTTCTTTTTTTACAATATTGCTTTGTTAACGTAATTTTTCCAGGATCATATATTATTCCATTCCTTATATATATGTGTTTTTTTTTTCTGACAAACAATGATTCTTATAATTTATAACTAGTACTAGTATTTAAAAAAGATCTATAAATAGTAGTATTTTATATATTTATTAAATATAGATTCGTTTTTATGTTGGGAATTGTTATTGTTTTATAATAAACTTTATCATTAGTAGTGTCTTTGTCCCACCTTATTAAATTTATTATAAAACCATCTTATAGGAAATTAATATAATTGAATGTATGATTCGATAATCAAAAGTTAATATTAACTTTTATGTTATATATTATAATTGAATGGAGTATTAGATATTGACAATGCTATCCCAATGACGGTGAGATCTACAATGAGACGGTGAATGAACATTCATCGACCAAACGAAAATCGGCTCATGTTCCTATTTTTTCCTAGCTTCGTCCCTGGTCACATCGAAAGTCAAAATCAAAATGTTGATCCGTCAAATGAAATACAAAATAATATTATTAATTATTTGTCCGGCCCGTTATATTTAAGGTGACAAAACCCGACAAATGAGTCAATTTTGCTAAACGAGACAAGCTCCCTTGAATGGGTTAAACATAATCAAATGGGCTGCATGACTCCCAAGTCTGTTAAAGTTGATGAAATCAGAGTTGAGCCCAATTTAGTTCTCCATAAATAGAACCTATCATTCACAAAAAATTCAAAAACAAAAAAAAATGCGAGCATAAAGAATTCAATTTAATTCTCTTTAAGGGACTTGTTAAATCCCGCGCATTAATTTACTCAATCTCGCGCATTTTTCCCCTCTATTCCGAATATACCCCTCTCATTTCTGACCTGCCACAAAGAAAAACGTGAGATAATTGAAAAACGCGAAAAAACGAGAAACCTCAATTTATGGAATCCATTCTCGCCTCCCAATCACGGACTCCTTCCCTGCA